>CM035418.1:160916065-161078565 GCA_020310875.1 Ceratopteris richardii | reverse complement strand
TCATAGAAACCGGCCCCGTTAGATTCAAAAAAAGCATGTAAATTTGCCAATAGTGATCCCTCTTGGGATAAAACAATCCAATAGTCAGGTAGCACTCAAGTAGCAAAAGATGCACTTTATCATCTTCCAATGCTTGACACCTAGGCAATGCATAAACCTACTCATCTGAGAGATAGAAAACTGAATACCATGACGAGTTATGCATAAGTAAATCAAGCATCCAACAGCCTGCTGATAGAGAACAACATCAAATGCATCTCCAACATCATGAAGGCTCAACCGTAAACCTGTTTCCATAGGAGTGGCAATAGGTTTGTAGACCTTCAAGGCCAAAATGCTGCAAAAATGTGTCAATATATTTTTCTTGACACAAAGCTATTCTACCATCAACTTGCATAAACTGAATTGCTAAATAATGATGCAAATGCCCCAAATCTAATATTTCAAAAGAGGCATGCAAATCAGCTTTAAAATCAGCAATATGCCTCTCATTAGGGCTAGTGAGCAGCATGTCATCAACATAGAGAACAATGATCAGAAGCACATCATTTGCATGCTTCATGTATAAGATGTTTTTAGTTGGACTATTCTCAGAACAATGTGCAATCAAGTAGGCATGTATGTTTTCATACCAAGCACATGGTGCTTATTTCAAATCATATAATGCCTTTTTCAACCTACACACTTTGTTTTCATGCCCTTTCTGCACAAAACCATGTGACTAAAATAAGTACACTCCCTCATCTAAGTCACCATTCAAAAATGTAGTTGTAATGTCCAACTATGATGAGCTGTAAGTGCACATATGCTACGAACAGTGGTCATTTGACAAGTGGGTGCAAAGTCCTCATCAAAATCAATGCCTCTCTCTTGAGCAATATCTTTTGCAACAAGCCTAGCCTTATACCTATCAATTGTTTCATCAGTCAACTTGTAATACCCATTTAGAGCCAATGACCTTTTTGCTATGAGGAAAATCACATGAACACCAACTACCTTTCTTCATAATAGCATCATATTTTGATTGCATAACAACCATCCAATTTTTTGAATTTTGTGCTTCATCAAAAGAAACATGCTCATTCTCATCACAAAGACTAGAGGAAGCCATAGCATAGCAATCTAGTGTAAAAGAAGCACTATGAGAGCTTGAACGAGTACAATATGATAGAGGTGCATCTAATTTTCTATCTTGCAAAGTTTTCATCAGCCATTTAGGCATAATTTTTGCCACCTCTATATCAGCCCTCTCATCAACAAGTGGATCATGTAAATATGCACCAAAAATGGAATGATCTGCATCATCATGTGGAACCTGTAAAGGCTGAGAAATCGCCTCATTTGGACCAAAACCTGGCTATCCACTTGTAAAAAAAATCAACAAAGTGTCATACGCACCTTTGGAGCTATTTGATGTCTCCTTAGTACATGAAAGTAATGGCTAAATTGCATCTTCCACAAAAACAACATCACGGCTAACCAAAATGCATTTAGTTTATGGATGATATAGATGATAACCTTTGCTTTCAGAATTGTACCCAACAAAAATACATTGTATTGCTTTATCATCCAATTTTTTGCATTGTTGTTCTGACACTAATGCATATGGCAAACAAGCAAAGACACATAGATTAGCAACAGATGGCTTGCGACCATGCCAAGCCTCATATGGAGTGATAGACTACAGTGCTTTGGTGGGATGCCTCTTAAGTACATATGTTGCACATATAACAACCTCAAGCCAGAAGCTATGTGGTAAAGCCTGAGTTTTGACCATACACCTTGCCATCTCCATGAGAAACCAATTCTTTCTTTCAGCAAATCCATTATGTTGAGGTGTATATAGCACTATACACTGATATTTATCCCACATTCAGCCAGAAATGCATTTAAATCAAAAGACATGTATCCCCCTGACCAAAATGGAGGGTGCACATTTTACATGCTAACAAATTTTTAGCCAAAACCAGAAACTGTTTGAGGCACATAAACATTTCAAACTTTGTTTTCAATGGACACACCCATGCATGCCTCAAAAAATCATCAATAAAATTCATGAAATAAAGGTATTTCCCAAAAGAAAATGTCTGCATAGGACCACAAACATCACTGTGAACAAGCTGTAATTTTTGAGTAGCTTGTATTGAACAATCTTTTGGCAAGGAGGAATGCTACATTTTTCTCATAATACAACCTTCACAAATATGTTTTCTAGGTGCCTCAAGTTTGGGCGAAGAGGACACCATTTTAGATTTTTGTAGGCATAGCAAGGTAGCTAAATTCAAATGACTAAAGTGTACATGCCAAAGCTCTACATCTGAGATAGCCTGAGAATCTTGAACTTCACATGTTGAGCATGTGAATCTTGAACTTCACATGCTTAGCCTAAGAATTTTGAACTTCACATGCTAAATCATTCACAGATTTTTCATAGTCTATGAGTTTATACAACCCATGACATAAAATGTTGAAGCAATAATAACATCACCATTTGACAAATCATGAATTGTACATCTGTCATCAACAAACTTGACAACCAAGCCGATATTTGCTAATGTTGAAACTGACAATATATTTTTCTTGATCCCTCGCACAAACAAAGCATCTGACAATGTGAAAGAACTACCATAAAAAATAGTGAGAATGATCTTACCAACTCCCATGATAGGATAAGAGGATTTGTTGGTGCATGTGACAGTGTTCCCTATAGGGGCAGGCTCAAGTGAACTAAAGAAGTTGTGTTGTGAGGTAATATGTTTGGTTGCTCCACGATCAAAGTACCAAACATCTCGGTCTACTACAAACATATGCTATTCATGAGAAGATGGGGCATAACTACAAACAGTAGTAAACACCCATTCTTCATTGTGCACAAGATTTGCAAACTCTATTTTAGTTGTAGAGGCTTCTACAACAACCATTCAACCGGTTTTTTCTTTGGCTCTTTTGCAACTAGTTTTGGACAACTCTTTATGGCATAATCATTACCGTTACATTATTTCCGGCTTCTTTGTTTTCATGTCATCTTTGTCTTCCTTCTTTAACTATGCAACATTAGCAGATTTTTGCTTACTAGTAGATGATCTCCATTTACCTTTGTCCTTCTGACTAGCTAAGAAACCTTGATCTATAACATGCATAATGGGCTTGTTCTACCTGGACTGATCTTCCTACAACAAAACAGAGACTACCTCCTCAAATGTTAAGGCATTTGGATTGTCTTCATCAACCAAAGAGTAGAAGCAAAACTCTTATATGAATCCAGAAGACCATTAAGAATAGTCTGCACAAGTGAACTATCTGGCAAGACTTCATTTGCAGAAATCAATTGCTCCTTCAAATCTTTGATCTTTGTCAAAAATTTCTCCATAGTCCTTCACTCATATGCTCACTCTCCAACTTTTTTTGGAGGTAAGCACACGAGGCTCATTTCTTGCCTAGTACAAAGTGGAAAGTGTATCCCAAGCATCCTTTGATGTTTAACAAGAGTGAATATAAGGGATAATGGCATGTTTGACACACAAAGCTATCAATGCATGTGCCTGAGCATCTCTGCCATCCCAATGAAGTTGCTCTACAAAAGTTGCAGCAAGAATTGCAACATGAATAGTAACCTAAAGATCATCATCTTCAATGCCATCTACATCACCTTCAATAACTCTATTTGTAGGTGTGGTAGGGTGTTTTTCAATACTCTGCATAATATTCCATATCCCTTTTACAACCAATACATGATGCATCATATATGCCCACAATGGGTAATTGTTACCATCCAACTTGTCCTCAATAGCCAACATACAGAATACATCACTACTTTCAACCATGGCCATGGACAAAAATACCATGATGGAGAAAAATGATTCTATCTAAAAAAGTTGAACAGAAATACTGTGTTGAGCTCCGTTAAACCTATAGGAGACTTCAAGATGCTTGTATTGGCAAACCAAAACATGTATATATGTTTGGCACAAAAGGAGAAAATTCCCTACCTAGGTGCTATGATAGTGCATTTGGAGGCCGAAACGAGCTCATAACCAAAATTTGACACCACAAAGTGAAGATATTTTGAACGCCTAATTGCCTTGATTATGCTCATCAGTTTTGGTGTGATTCTAAAACTATGATCAGAGAGGGTGTCGACGATGCACTAGATGAAGCGGTGACCTGCTCTGATACTAATTGTTGGAGTTTAAGGTCTACGGAAGCACATGAATAGCACAAGGAAGAATAAGAACCTTGGATCACAACACACAATACTGAATGTATTACCAAATGAATGTACAAAAGATAAGTGACCCATTGAAGGTGTGTGTATATACAAGCCAAGGGGAAAAAACCTCCTAAAGAGGGAAAAAATGTCCCAATGGTCCTAATGTGTTCACACACATCACTATTGAAATATATCAACACTCTTACCTATCACTTTATGACATTCTTCCCTCGTTAGTTGATCATTGTCCTCAATTATCATCACCTAAACTCCCTAGGGCCCTTGAATTGATGTACTCACCCTCACACAGTCTCTTAAATCTCTTGTTTGCAACCTTAGTATCTTGAACCCATGTTTTCAACCTCAGTATCTTGAGCCTCATTGTCATCCATGGTTATTATCTTGAACCCTCAATCAATTGCGACCTAATGAAATTTCATTCCAAGAACTTTCCAGTAATACCTTACATGTCTCAATATGACCTATAAATTGGGAGATACACTCCCATCTTTGTTGGCAAAATGTCTCAAAGCACCTCACATCATTTTAGTACCTTTTCAAATACAAAGTGCCCAAGCACCTTTTCGAAAGGTTGTTGTGTGCCATAGCGTTTGTGGAATCGATCCACCTTGCCCAAGCCTACTCCCTAGGTTGATTACTAGTCCAATGGGCTAACCACATCCCCAAAATCCATAGTTGAGGATTACTTCCTAATCCTCCCTCTTAATGTGTGGTTCAACCATCTCTTTCTTGTCACTTTATGACATATAGTATATGTATATGTATATGTCAATATGTAAACTCATGAGCAATTGAGTAGCTCACAAAGCATCAAGTGGTATGTCTAACGCACATTGAATTGACAAATTGAAATGGAAATAGTTGATGCCATGTAAATTCCCTCTCGAGATGATTACCAAGTGAAAATCCCAAACGTATGAAAAATTAATAGGTTGGACTATTTAGAAGAGTTTTCCTCCCAAATCATGAAGGCCAAACCCTTTGTATTTCATATAAATGCATAGAGCTCAATGAGAACTAACTTTATTCACAACAAGAATTCTTGAAATCCCTACTGTTAGAAAGAAATTCCACTCTATATACTCTTAAAGTTTTTACCCTTCATCGCTTTTATGCTAGTAGCTCACCATATCTGCCATAAAACTCAAAAGGAATTTCCTACACATGCAAAATAGAGAAATGAAAGTCCAAAGACACCAAGAAGACCAAGTCCCAAATTTTCAAACTCTTGCACTCACAAAAAAATGAGCTCTCTTTGTTATACATATAAATGGACAAATACCTCTTTCAGACACAATCATTTTCTAACATTTAAGGATATCCTAAAAAATATTGTCCTCACACTCATTAACTCAAGGACTCCTTGACCTACATAAAAATGAGGTTTAAATTTTAAAATACACAAAAGTGTATTTGACCCTCCCATGTGTAGAGAATTTGCTTTTGTGGTTTGTGATAGTAGCCCATGTTTGAAATTTTTTTTTCTCATACACATACATCCTTTTTGCACCTCCTTTCCTATGTTTGCTCTTTATCTACTTGATCTACCAAAATCTTCCCCCTCTTGTATTTTTGTTGTCTTCGATACAAGGAGGTTGGCATCTTTAGGTTTTGGATGCCCTTTGTTAATTTGTCTAGCATTTTATTATATTTCAAAAGTTTGAGCCCACCTTCGTTCCTCTACATAGCTACCTTCTTTGCAAACACCTCCTCACAAGTAATCATCTTGCCAATAAAATAGGAAGTGATTTGATCATAGCTTTTTCAAAATCTCTCAAGAATCGTGTATGAAAGTCAATAAGTACTAGCTTCGCACATGTCTATAGTAGTCAAAATATGCTTCGAGAGTGTTGTGCTCTTATGCTTAGTAAGATTGAAGAGAAGGGGGCATATGCCAAAGTGGAAACCCATCTCTTTTGAGTAAAGTGCAAGCTTATTCTTGAAGGCAATTAAGCATGCCTTCAACATATTGGAGATATTTAAGAGCATGACACACACATGATCTCGAGCCCCACTTAGATAGTTCTACCAAAACTTAAACATATATTTCATGCAAAGAAGGGTTGGGTTGTTTTCTTCGAGTCCTATCACGTAAGTCTAGTTTAACCACAACCTAAACATTGGATCATTTAATCTTTTCATTGATATATTTCAGTAGTGATGTGTGTGACACAATTGGGAGCATTGGGGAACTTTTTCCCCTCTTTAGGAGGTTCCCCACTTCTTGTATATACACCTATAACACTAATGGTTCACTTATCTTTGTACACTCACTAGGTAATACATTTTGTCCTCCAAGCTTCTTCTTCTTCTTCTTCTTTGTGTTGTTCATGTGCTTTTGCAAACCTCAGTCTCCAACAATTGGTATCAGAGTACGCTGTTACTCCAACTAGGGTGTCATTGACACCCCTCTTATCACAATAATCACATGAAAGTTGGTAAGCATACTCAAGGTGATTAGGATTTCAAACTTGCTTCAGTTTCTGGCATCAAACTCTTGACTGGAGCTTATTTTGGCCTTTGAATGCACTATCACAATGACTATGCAAACAATTTTGTCCTTTTGTGCCAAACATATATACAGGTTTTGGTTTGCTATTATAAACACCTTAAAGTCTACTACAATTTTAGTAGAGTTTGATAGGGTGTTTCTATTCAACTTTTTGAGATACAATTGATTTTTTGCATCGAGTATTTAATCACTAGCCATTGTTGAAAGCAATGATGTATTTTGTATGTCGATTGTTGAGGAAAGTTGGATGGTACTAACTTACCCATTGTGGGCATACATGATGTGTCACATATTGGCAGCAAAAGGGTTATGGATATATTTGTGCATGGTGTTGAAAAACATTCTACTACACCTACAAATACAATGATTAAAGATGAGGCAAATGGTGTTGTAGATGATGATATTCAATTTCTTGGTCATGTTGCGGCTCTTGTTGCACCTACCATAGAGAAACTTTGTTGGGATAGTAGAGATGCACAAGCACATGCATTGATAGCTTTGTCTATCAAACGTGTCATTATCCCTCATATTCGCTCTTTCAAGATAACAAAAGATGCTTGGGATACTCTTACAACATTATGTCAGGCAAGAAATGAGGATCGTGTTGTTTACATTCAAAAACAGTTGGAGAGTGAGCATATGGATGAAGGAAAAATAATGGATTTTTTTTTACAAAGGCCAAAGATTTGAAGGAACATTTGATTTTTTCTTAAGAAATCTTGCAAGATAGTTCACTTGTGTAGAGTATTCTTAACGGTCTTCCATATTCATATAAAAGTTTTGCTAGAAAAGTAGGTCAATTATGCATGTTGTGGATCAAGCTTTCTTAGCTAGTCAGAAGGGCAACGATAAATGGATCTCATCTACTAGTAAGTAGAAATCTATCAATGGTCCACAATCAAAGAAGGAAGAGAAATATAACAAAAAGATAGAAAAGAAAAAATAGTTTTGCAAGTATTGTAAGGAAAATAATCATGTCATTAAGACTTTTCCTAAATTGGATGCAAAAGAGGCAAATAAAAAAGAGGCTTGAATGGTTTGTTCTAGAGGCCTCTACTGTTAAACGATAATACTTCAATCCAACTTTCGGAAGAGTATTATCGGGTCCTCGGGTTCTTGGGAGTGGTAGGGGTCTGTTAGACAGAGGCCCTGTACTATTTTCCCAATCCTTTACACAATCGTAAGTACTCCCTCACGTCTTAACACAGTGAGTGAGTTTGAATACTGACTACTTTTCGGCACGGTGAGTGTTAGAATGTTCGGACTGAATATGCTATGGTAATAACGCAGTGGTCCTGCCGTGACTTACAACTACTAGAATACGCTCTTCTCATTAATTAAATACTTCTCAATAAGATGATTCCATGTGACAGGTAAGCACGCCGAACAAAATACACAGACAACTCGGATCGGAATTACGTCAAACTTTTCGTATACTGGCTCGAGTCACAGATTTCTACCGCTATTAATAACTTACTAATACTTCTGCCCACACACAGATCCTTATCGAATCCTCAGTGATCGCAGATTATTGTATAGAACCTGGTCACTTAACCGAAAAGATACTAAACTTTGACCTTACACAGTCTCACGCAGGACAACAAACACACAATCTCACAACCGAGAGATACAGAATCGTATATAACTGATCATCAAATAGACTCACAACACAAGACTACCGAATGGAAATCGGTTCAACCAAAAGACTAGCAGAATAATTAAATATGAATAGAATGGAACAGAACTCAATGTACTCATCAATATCTCATACATAGTCTTAAAATATGATACTCGCAATCTCCAAATACTTCAGTTCGCGATGGGATCAACCCTACTCACTACAGTGCTCAACAGAACAGAGACTCCTTCTAAAAAAAACTGCCGATCTCTTCCGCTTTCCTTTATGTGCTTTTTTATAGAAGTCTGCTACCGCGAATCCACTTTTTACGGCACCTGTCCGGGTTCATTCGTCCTGGTTCAGCGCCTGCTCAATTAATTTCCACCTTCTAGGGGAGACATTGACTATTCCATTGACTAACACTGGCACGCACGGTGGACTCGACCCGCAAGTGTAGTACTGTTGGTAATATCCTTTTGCCTGGGCTATCCCACTGTTTTCTTTCTTTTCATGCATCCAGAAAGGCTCTGGCTAAACGTTCATAATGTCAATATCCTGCTGGTGATTCAGCAAATATCTTTCAACCTCGAAAGGATCACTGTACTATCCTTCTCTTTTTCCTCAAACTCGTATAGCTGATCTAGTTGCCTTTTCATGAAGTCCCGCTTTCTTATATGCTGGACCCAACCTCTTGATCATGTGCTTTAAGCGCTTCGTCTATGGAATCAAAGTACCCTCTGTGCTGTTGAATCCTCTTCTTCTTGAAAGTTTGTGCGTGTTTTTACCAACTTGGATATGTCTGTGCCATGCTTGTTGAAAATATCCATGTCTTCTGCAGAAGCCATATACCCATACAGTATCCTATCACCACCTGGCTGAAATATCCTTTTACAGTGTCTGTCGGTCCATGCCAGGATTTGACTCCCCAATCCTTTCTGATCGCACTTGTTCTAGTGGCGGAACAAGTATAGCTAGCCATCTCCTGCGAAAAAGTGTCCAGCGATTTTGAATATGGCTATCCAACTGTTGTCTTAATAAATCTATGTCCACATTTGTCATCAATGTGGCATTTAGTTCTACACCCTCATCTTTTAATATCTGCTTTTCGAACTCCTGCAATACTTGTATTCTTGACTGCAAAAGTTCATTTTCGGCTTGCAGGTGAGCATTCAGGGTAGAAAAACTGGACATCTCGGTTTGAATTTGTGTTTGGATAGCTTGCTGCCACTGATTGAAGTCTTGGACATACTTTTTTACGGTGATCAATTCGGTCGTAATACGCTGGTTGTTTTGCTGTAACACCTGTATTAACGCATCTTTGTCATCCAATTCTTTTTGCATCTGTGTCATTACTGAGTTTGACTTAGTCATTGTTGCTAATAACAACTCGTTCCTGTGCTGAATCGCTTGATCTTGTTGCCGTAAATATTGGGAAACCTCTTGGAGTTGGTTTTGCATTCTTGTAATAAAATTGGGTTGAGGGTCATCCGGTGCTTGCTCTGGACTGGCAGTTGGCACGTTGTCTGCCATTCGTCTTCTAATGGACAGCCGAAATGGCGTCCCCACTATCTGATTCTGTGCGCTGTTACTTGTGCGGAATAAAGATGCAGACGAGGTGGAGGGTTGGGCTTCTTTCTGAGGATTTATGTGTTGTTCGGGGTAAAAAGAGGGGGACCAGTGTAACTGTTTATCTTTTACAGATTGGGCAAAACTAAATATAGCAGCTAAATACACTGGTAAACGAGTGTATTTTTGGGACCTGCGTTTGTCCCCAACAAAAAACTGTTTGTGTAAATGATTGTACAACCAGTGAGCCCAACTCACTTTTCCTCCTTTCTCTGCTTGTACTAGAGGCGAAAAATTTTCTCTAGACATAAGATCAAATCTGACTATAAAGCAGAGCCTTTCTAAGTACCATTTAAATTGTCCACGGCGAGTATATGTGGCATTCTTCATCATAAAATAGCGTCTACGACCTTCGCCCTTACCAAATTCTTTTCTCAGGTCGTTGCAAGAACATTTGGTAAAATTTGCCTCTTCATACAATGGTAATTGAAATACTGTCGAAACTAATTGTGGTGAAAATTGTACCTGATTTACAAGGAAACCTTTTGTTTGTCGCATAATGTGTAACTGATTCTCTGCATCATCGTTACCTGTCCACTGTTCCCAGGGTAACTTAGCAAACTGTAGGAGTCCGATCCTCCGTAACCAGTTCTCATTTCCCCTCGAATGGATGTCAAACTCTATTTTGAATTCTGTGAAAAATAATATGTTATTATGCAGACCCGGTGATGTTGCCGAAATTCTTGAGTCATCTTCGTCATCCTGTAATGTAGTATCGGTTGTAGTCACAACATGGTTCTGTGTAAGTGTGCGCTTCCTGAGTCGCCATCTCAGTATATCCGATTCAGACATGGTTGTAAGACTTTGCCGAAAATAATGTGCTAGAAGTTTTGTTAATTAGCACAAGAGCTCGCAGAATACTATACAGAAAAATACTTTGCCGGGCATACGCATTTTATAAGTACTAGAACTTGAACTGCCATTTGCTGGAATGATGATATTTCATTCGGACATGACACTTCATGCTTCTTACCGAAATTGTAGAATCAAAAATCATCATTCTGTAGATCGATGCTGGACTTGGAACGTCTTTTACATGTGCGAAAAGTATTATGCACAAAAAATCATGACTTTTAATAAAATTTATCAGTACAACACCGGATTTGTAGGCCCGAAATCTATAGTTCTGCTACGAGACCTTCTAAATACATACTTCTAGCTGATCGAAAGATACGGGCAATCTTTTTCTTAAGCGTTTCTAATACATTTTTCAGGGTGTCGGGTTCTAATAATTGGGCATCTGTCCGCACCGAACTTAGCACAATAGCTTCCAAAAGTAAATTTTCAGCCTCTGTTTGTAAGAATGCTTCCTGTAAATAAAATTCATTGGCCAATGCTGCATCTCTGGCCGTCTTCATATCTGTTACTTGTTGCTGCATTCGATGGATGTAATCATTTTGGTTGCGTACTTGATTGTCGAGCCTTTCTAACTGTTGGTTAAGGAACTGGATCGTTTTATGATATGCATCTCTTGCCCTTTTCGTATCTGCTAATCTTTTCTGTTTCTGAGGCTCTTCAACGAGGTACTTATGCAGTATGTTGTTAACTGTTGATAAACTGTCTTTTGTAGTATTCAACTTGAATTCTTTTTGCTTCAGTTCTCTTAGCTGTTTTTGGTTTTGTTGATCTTTTTGAGCTAGCTGTAATCTAGTTTCTTCCAGTAAGTTGCCTAATGCTACTCTAACATCTTCTGCATCTTTGAAGTTCTGTGTTAACTTATTGATTTCTGCAATGGCTTCTGTCAACACTTCTTTTTGATTGTTTATTGTTTCCAGAGCTTCATCCCGTTGTTTAGTTATGTCTTCTTGGTCTCTGAGTCGTTCTTGCAGCTGCTTCACCTGTTCGTGTAGGGCCTGATTTTCTGCCTTTACTATGTATAATTCTTCTTGAAGCGGAGTTATATCGGCTTCCATTAATTCTACTTTATGCTGCAACTCCTTGTAGATATTGTCTGTATCAGCTCTTATCTGAGCAGGTAATTGCTGGGAGAGGTTAATAAGATATTGTCCGATCGATGCTAATTCAGAAAATACCTGAACACATTGTGTTTGCAGAACTTGTCGTGGTTGGGCAGACGTATCAGTGCGTAATTGTTGAGAATTCGGTGGCGAGTAGTTAGGGGAAGATGATGATGTATCGTCGGGGTGGTCTAGGATGGGATGTACTTCATTGTCCGGTGGTAAAATGGGACGAGCTGCGTTAGAGCTTGTTACCTTATTTGTATCCTGTTGTTCATTTGCTGAGGAGCCGACATCTGTTGTTTCTGCTGCCTTCAGGAGCTTATCCAGTGCATCATTAGTAGGTTGACGTTCATGGATTTGTTGGTTCTCTTGATGCTGTTGTTGACAGACTTTATCAGTTGACATTGCTTCCGTTTCAGTTTGCTTCTGCGTTTGTAGGTGCTCAGATGCTAATGAATACGCTGATGATTCCTGGTGCATCGACGTATTTGTATCATGGAACCTCTCTTCATCTTGATGCTTGGCCTCTGTTTCTGCTTCCTTGTCTTGCTGATCAGCTTCATTCTCTACTGCTTTGTCTTGTTTACTGGCTTTCCCTTCTTTATTTTCGTGTTGTTGTTTTGTGTCGTGTTGTACTTCTTGCTGTTGTTCGGCTTCCTTTTGTGTTACTCCACCTGAATGCTGGTCGACCTCCTGTTGTACTTCTTCGTCTTGTCCGACTGAACCTGCAATCTTACTTTCATAAGAACTGATTCTGATTCGTTTACTTCTGAATAACTGATTAATCTCTTCTTCATCTTCTTCGTCTTCATCTAAAGGTTGCGCTGATTCTTCAATCTGTAGTACTGGTCCTCTTGGTGGTGGTTGTGCTTGCATTATAGTTGGAAACAGAAATGACAGAATGTGTGGCAGTCGAGACCTCGGGGTTTTGCCTTTGTTAACTTGCTTCATGATTGAGACGCACTCCTTATGAATACGTTGAAAGAAAAACGACGCAAAGTTAACAGGTTCTCGGGCAGCTATATCGATGGCAGAATAAAATGGTCGAGAGATACCATAGGTACGTTTCTGAAAATTGAGTATAGCAACTAGGAATTGTAATGCAGTTCTTTCGGGTTCTGGTCGGCAGAGAATGGCGTATTCATTAGATGAATAACGAGGGAACAATTCTGCCATTCGGGTTACCGAAAGCATGGGGAGATTCTCGCGGCCTTGTGGAGTCAAATGGTATACTTCTGCAAACGCTTGGAATGTGATCACAGTTCTAGAAGGTAAGGAGAGGAAAACCCATTGTTTTTCGGTGGGAGATACTCGAGCGATAGCAGAAATGATCTGTGCGAAAAAGGGGTGAGCTTCTACTGAGTGCCAGGGCAGTTCGGCGAAACTACCCAATCCTCGTACATGCAGGTAATTTCCTACTTCAGCAGGGATACCATCAGCAAAAGCTGTATAATTTGCTAGGGATTCCATTACACACAGATACAAGACGCAAAACACAAGTATTCAGAAAATACAGCCGTGATCGCAAGATACTATATTACCTATCCGGCGAGTTTAAGTGAGTTATATAAGAATTTTATGCAGAGAATATTTTAAACGGTACTAATTACACAAACGGGCAGTAATGTCTATATCTGGTGTGCATGCATGCAAAGAGAGAAAAAGGAGCGGGCGGCTTGACATAAATAGATATTAAAGTACGGCGATTACACTTACTTTATTGATTACACCAAATTAAAACAAAAAGGAACTAAAAGACAAAAAGAAAATTAAGAAATTGCGGTACCCTGTGTACCCTTGTTATTGCCGTGGTGACGTTACTTGATACGGCCGTAGCTTAGAACCGTTTATCGCTTTTGGAAGTGGTTGTCCAGTCAATGTAGTCAATCGAAAAGTAGCCGGACCAACTTGTTCTGAAATCTTGAATGGACCGAACCAACGTAACTTGAATTTTCCTGCTGATCTATTGGACTTCGCATTGTAAAAAAGAACAAGCTGTCCTACCGAAAATACTGGAGTCTTTAAATTACGGTCATGTGTCCTGGCTTGTCTTAGTTGGATTTCTTTCATAGTTAAGAAACTGAGCCATCGGTGCTCATCTAATTCTCTAAGTGTTTCCAACCGAAATACCAATGACTCTTCGGGTAAAAGCTTCTGAGACATTGCTACTCTTAAACTTGGTATTATAATTTCCATCGGAGCTATTGCTTCTAGTCCATAGGCTAATTTGAATGGTGTCAAACCGGTGGTTACCTTATATGTAGTGCGATAGGCCCATAAGACTGTAGGTAGCAACTGATCCCATCTTTCCGGTGTTTCTCTAGTCAATTTCTGAAGCATATTCAGCAAAGATTTGTTGGTACTTTCTGCCAATCCATTTGCACGAGGATAATATGGTGAGCTGAATTTATGACTGATCTGGAATGATTGTGTTAATGCTTTCATCAAATTGTTCATAAAATGAGTGCCCTGATCTGAAACAAGCTCTAGTGGCAATCCAAATCTTGGAAAGACATCTGATAATAGACATTTTGCTACTTCAACTGCTGTAGCCGAACGTAAAGGCCATGCTTCTGCCCACCTGGTTGCGTAATCTGTGCAAGTCAATATATACCTGTTATTACTGAATACCGTGGGAGGTGTGATTGGACCAATAAAATCAAGACCCCATTTCTGAAATGGTTCTAAAGGAAGTACTGGATGAAGTGGAAAGTAATGGTGTTGTAGTGGTTGTCCAGTTCTTTGACAGCTATCACAAGTTTTGATAAATTCCAATACATCTCTGTACATAGTTGGCCACCAAAGTCCACTTTGCAGAATTTTTCGGTGAGTAAGATCTGCTGCAAAATGTCCTCCTGTTAGACTTGAGTGGGCTAAATTAATGACTGAATTTACTTCGTGTGAAGGAACACACCGGAGTAAGGTTCCTGTATGATCTGCATAATAAAGTTCTCCAGCAACTAACCGGAATCTTCGACTAAAAACTGCAATTTTTCGGCGTGTAGCTGTAGGAACTTCAGAAGGTAGACATCCATCCGAAAGGAAGGTCAATAACTGATCGTAATACGTAGTTGGTACTGGTTGGGTTGACAATTCCTCAGTAGTTGGTTCTGAAGTATAGATGGTTGGCGTTGTATCATTTATACCAACCGGAGGTTCACCTGAATCTAGGCGTGACAAAAAGTCTGCTAAGGCATGTGAACTACCTGGCCGATGAATGACATCATAGTCGAATTCCTGCAATAATAGAACCCATCGTGCTAGGCGGCCACCTATATGTTGTTGTCGAACCAAGTAAACAAGTGCAGCATGATCGACATGAAATGTAAATTTTCGGCCCAGCAAATACTGTCTGAATTTCTTTACCGAATACACTAGTCCTAAGCATTCCCTCTCAGTTATCGAGTAATTCTTCTCTGCAGGTGCTAATCTTCTGCTAGCATAGTATACTGGTCTAAACCATTTATCTGTTTGTTGCATCAGTACACTTCCTATTGCTATATCAGATGCATCAACAAATACGTGAAATGGGTGATCCCACTCTGGTGGCTGTAAAATGGGAACCTGTGTTAATAACTGTTTCAGTCGATCAAATGCTATCTGACATTCCTGAGTCCATTCGAATTGCCGTGGCGTCTTGGAAATTAATTTGTTCAGTGGTATTGCCACATGAGCAAGCCACCGTAAATGCCTTGCATGCCATCTCACTTGACCCATAAATCGCATTACTTCCTTAGAAGGCCTATTCAAGAAATTTGGGAATTATTCAAGTCCCATTTATATCATTTACTATGTTAACTTCTTAAGTTTGAGCCCTACCTTGAAACCCTATTTATCATAAAATTATCCTTACTATTAAACTATCAATTTATTATACTCCAATCAAGAGATAATATCATGTTGTAGTGTGTGAATGAGTCAAAAACTAAAACATTGGGACATAAAGAATTGTCTCAAAATCCTGTGTAATTCCCATTTTTCCTGAATAGGCCTTTTAGGTGTATTAGGCACCGGAGCCTCTAATACTACTGAAATTTTATCAGGATCGACTTGAATACCCTGTGCCGATATGATGTGACTAAGTAGCTTACCACATGAAACCGCAAACACAGATTTGTTTGGGTTTAAACACAATCTATATTCTCTACATCTCTGAAAGCAACATCGTAAATGTACCAGATGTGCGATCATTTTACCGAAAATTGAAAAATCGTCAAGGTATACTTGCATAAATGAGGTGAGATAAGGAGAAAATATCTCCTGCATACATCTTTGAAATGTGCTTGGCGCATTCCTCAATCCAAACCACATTACTGTACAAGCAAAGACACCCCAATTTGTAATAAATGCAGTTTTTGGTATATCCTCTTCAGCCATTCTTACTTGGTTATATCCACTGTATCCATTTAGAAATGAATACATCTCATGACCTGCTACTTTGTCTAGCATAGTATCCAAAAAAGGAATTGGAAAAGGATCCGGTATTGTTGCAGCATTTAATTTTCGATAGTCTACGCAAATTCTCAATTGCTTGTTTTTCTTTGGTACAATTACAATCGGTGAAATCCATTCCGCATGTTCTATTGGTACTATGAATCCAACTTTTAATAACCTATCAAGTTCAGCCTTTCCCTGTGATGCATAATGTGGGTTCATCCGGTAGCTGGTTTGCTTCATCGGTTTTGCTTCTGGTTTTAGCATAACTCTGTGTTGATAAATACGAGGATCCAAGCCCTTCATGTCTTTATAATCCCATGCAAAGACGTCAGTAAATTCTTGGAGTAACTTGATTAAATCTGCTTGAAAGGCTTCAGGTAAGTTTTGCTTTATCTTTACAGGACGAGGGTGATCTTCATCTCCAAGATTATAAGTGATTAACTGGTCTTCTGGAACATAAAATTGTTGATATTTCTCTGTATTAGCTGATGGTTCGAGAAGTTGCTGTAGTTCATTACCGTGAATCGAAATGGTATCTTCCTCCTTAATTTCTTCAGCAATGGGTATTACTGTACATACTGAAGCATTCCACGTATCTACCACAGACTGTAGATCAATAGTTCCTAATGTCATCAAATCAACATTATTCTTCAGAAATTCTTCTTCTTCGTCATCAGACAACCCATCTAACATATGGACTGGTTCGGCAAAATATGGTCGAGCATGTAACTCACAGGGTTGTATCGCATCTAACTTTACAATACATTTGCGATTTTTATCTTTGAACGTAAGTTCCTGGGCTGACTAGTCTTGAATTACCTTGGCTTGTTTCAACCAAGGACGGCCGAAAAGTAGATTGTAGTCTAGGGTGGATTCCGGCAATTCAAGAACAACAAAAGTCATCTTGAATGTTGTGTCTTGGATAGTTATGGGTATATCTCGGACCAGTCCTACTGGATGAACTCTAGATTGATCAGCCATCCTAACAAAGAATTGAACTGGTTCTATCTTAGTCCATCCTAACTTCTTACAAAGTGACGCAGTGGCAATATTCACGCCAGACCCCCCATCAATTAAAACTTGTGGGATTTGATGTTTATGAAACCATACCGTAATCAGAGGAACTGAGTGATCTACCGTAGAGTCTGGCTCTGGTTGTACTGTTGCAGTAGCCGGAATGCAAGCAGATTTTGTAGTAGACTGTTGTTGAAATTGTTGGCGTATTCCTGGTACTAATGCCAGTAATTGCCCGAAAGGCAGGGTGATGGATGCTTTTGACAATATATCCCAAGCTGGTTGCAATTGATTTGCATCTTCCTTAACTGTTGAAGATGAAGCTTGGTCTGAAGATGGTAATTCTACTGCAGATGATGTACCTGCTTCTGTATTGTCAGCACGAGCTTGTGTCGTATCCGGGGACTGGATTACTGGAGTAGGTTCTGGAAAAACAGGTGGTTCTACGGTAGTCCACTGACTAGCTTTATGATACATTCTGTGTTGTTCACGTATCCCTGGTTCAAATAATTCTGCTGCTGGTTGCAATTGCTTACCGGAACGAGTTTGAACTGCTGCTGCCTGCGTCTCTACAGGTGTGATTGTTACCACATTGGCCATTGGGTTTTGACGTTCCTTCTTCCTTTGATCATATTCTGCTTCATCTCTACAGAATCTTCTAATATGGCCCAATTGTCCACAGAAATGACATCGAGGTGGTGGTAAATTATGATTTTCCGGTGGTGGTCCATTCTGCCAGCGTGGTGTATTGTAGTTGTTGTTCCTCTGTGCTCGATAATGTCGATACCCTTGTTGTTGATTGTGTCTCAAATGTGGGGGTACATACTGATTGGATGACTGCCCTTGTTCCTGAATAATTGCATTAACTGTTGCTGCTCCTTGTCTTCTGGCATTGTATGCACAATTCTCAGTGGTATGTCCCACAATGTTACAGATGGCACAATAGGTCTGATTTAACGCACACTGGGTACTAGCATGCCCTGAATTCTTGCATGTGGTGCAATATACTTGCCTAGTTATATCTTCAGCCACATGTTTGTTTGTTTTAATCCATTCCAAATCCTCTGAAAATCCACCAACTTTGTTTTCCAGCTGAAGGGTCATTGCGATCACTGCATCGAGGGTCATGGCTCCTACACATCTTATAATCATGATTTGTCTAAGTTGAGGAAGTAAACCATTGATAAACCACTGTGTAATAACATCGTCTGGTAAATTAGCATGAGCCTGGGGTAACTGTCTTAAATGTGTTCTGAAAAGGGTAGCATACTCTTGTACAGTTTGATTTGGTTTCTGTCTGTTGTTCTGTAAATACTCAAAGATCTCTGCAGGATTCTTTTTCAGCCCGAATCACTGCAGAAAAGCGTCTCGTACTGCTTCATAAGTACCGAAATGATTAATATCATATTCAGTAAGCCATCTTGCTGCTTCATTCACAAGTGTAGATTGAAAAACAAATGCCTTGTATGCCGGATCCGGTGGATGATTGAGAACAGCGTAACTGATTTCAAAGGTACGCACGTGAGCATTTGGATCATCTCCTAGAAATCCACTAAACTTTGTGTATGTTACTCCCGTTGGAGCCAATCTGGGTTGACCTAACTGTCGTTGCGGTTGTTCATTCATCGTAAATGTATTATACACTCCTTCTGTATTCTTGTTTTGAGTTTCTGAACTACCGGAATTTGTTTCACCAAATGGCACACTTTCCGGTGCAATTAGCTTACTTACTATATTGCGAATTTCTGTTTCAAATAGTCTTCCTTCCTCCTTGATATCCAGAGTAGGAGGACTTGCTTCCAAACGTTGTAGTTGAGCTGAAGATCCAGCCGAAACTGCTGAATCGTCACCGGAAAACTGTGTTTTTCTTACCGAAATCCCACCGGAAGGATTCAAAATTGTGACTGGATATAGTGTGGATTCGCCTGTGTTAATTTCCTTCCCTAAAGTGTTTCTAATTGTATCTGAATCTATTCCGAAAACTTTTATACTAGATTCCAACTGCGCCTTGGTAGGTTCCAAAACTGCTGTATTTTTGACAGTCTGCACCGTAGTAGTGATACCAGACAGTTCTAGAGATGTACTACGTTCTACCGTAATCTCACCGGAATCAGTGTTATCGTTCGTCACTTTTTCGACAACTGGGTCAGGTCTAATTGTACTAGTACCTCCCAGAGTTGTTCTTAATACCCCTAACTGATGATTCTTGGGATACTTTTCACCTGATCGAGTAATCGGCATGTAGCATTTCCGTACTGATCATATAGTATTACGAACAGAACAGTCTTGCAACAATCTGATTCTGTTGCTACTGTCCTTCCAACAAAATTTAGCTTGAACAAAATACCAGGCAATCTTAATGCCACATCCCCAGCGGGATCGCCAATGTTAAACGATAATACTTCAATCCAACTTTCGGAAGAGTATTATCGGGTCCTCGGGTTCTTGGGAGTGGTAGGGGTCTGTTAGACAGAGGCCCTGTACTATTTTCCCAATCCTTTACACAATCGTAAGTACTCCCTCACGTCTTAACACAGTGAGTGAGTTTGAATACTGACTACTTTTCGGCACGGTGAGTGTTAGAATGTTCGGACTGAATATGCTATGGTAATAACGCAGTGGTCCTGCCATGACTTACAACTACTAGAATACGCTCTTCTCATTAATTAAATACTTCTCAATAAGATGATTCCATGTGACAGGTAAGCACGCCGAACAAAATACACAGACAACTCGGATCGGAATTACGTCAAACTTTTCGTATACTGGCTCGAGTCACAGATTTCTACCGCTATTAATAACTTACTAATACTTCTGTCCACACACAGATCCTTATCGAATCCTCAGTGATCGCAGATTATTGTATAGAACCTGGTCACTTAACCGAAAAGATACTAAACTTTGACCTTACACAGTCTCACGCAGGACAACAAACACACAATCTCACAACCGAGAGATACAGAATCGTATATAACTGATCATCAAATAGACTCACAACACAAGACTACCGAATGGAAATCGGTTCAACCAAAAGACTAGCAGAATAATTAAATATGAATAGAATGGAACAGAACTCAATGTACTCATCAATATCTCATACATAGTCTTAAAATATGATACTCGCAATCTCCAAATACTTCAGTTCGAGATGGGATCAACCCTACTCACTACAGTGCTCAACAAAACAGAGACTCCTTCTAAAAAAAACTGCCGATCTCTTCCGCTTTCCTTTATGTGCTTTTTTATAGAAGTCTGCTACCGCGAATCCACTTTTTACGGCACCTGTCCGGGTTCATTCGTCCTGGTTCAGCGCCTGCTCAATTAATTTCCACCTTCTAGGGGAGACATTGACTATTCCATTGACTAACACTACACTTAAAACAAAGTCTAATAATCTTGTTCGAATAAAGAATGGGGATTTACTATTGTTTATAGCTATGACCCATATTTTCATGAGCAATTTATGTCTATAGGAGACATATTTGTTTGATAGTTTGATAGTGTGCAACAAAACATATTACCTCGCAACATATTTTCTTCACTTCACTTGACCTTGCTCCTACAAGGAATATTGTCACATGTGCTAGCAAATCCTCTTATTCTACAATGGTAGTTGGAAAGATTATTCTGGCTGCTATTGATGGTAGTTCCATTGTCACATGCCTTAGATGTGCAAGGGATGAAGAAAAAAATATTATCAGTTTTAGCATTAACCAAGATAAAGAAGGTGTCTGCATAGGACCACAAACATCACTATGTACAAGCTGCAATTTTTGAGTAGCCTCAACTGAACCATCTTTTGGAAAGGAAGAACGTTGCATTTTGCCCAAAATACAGCCTTCACATACATGTTTACTGGGTGCCTCAAGTTTGGGCAAAGAGGACACCATTTCAGATTTTTGTAGGCATAGCAAACTAGCAAAATTCAGATGACCAAAGCATGCATGCCAAAGCTTTGCATCTGATATATTCTGAGAATCATGTAATGCACATGCCAAATCATTTACATATCTTTCATAGTCTATGAGCTTATACAATCCAGGACATAAAATGCCAGAAGCAATAATGACGTCGCCATTTGACAGATCATGAATTGTACATCTATCATCAACAAATTTCACAACCAAGCCAATCTTGGCGAATGCAAAAACTGATAACAGATTTTTCTTGATCCTTGGCACAAACAAAGCATCTGACAAAGTGAAAGAACTACCATCAGCAGTAGTCAAAATGATCTTACCAACTCCCATAACAGGATAGGAGGAGTTGTTGGTGCATGTAACAGTATTCCCTATAGGGGAAGGCTCGAGTGAAGAAAAGAAACTGCTTTGCGAGGTAATATGTTTGGTCGCCCCACTATCAAAGTACCAAACATCTGAGTCTATAGCAGATATGCACTGCTCATGAGAAGATAGGTCAAAACTAAAAACAATAGTAAACACCCATTCTTCTTCCTATACAAGATTAGCAGACTCTATTTTTGGTGTAGAGGCCTTTGCAACAACCATTCCGCCCTCTTTCTTCTTTGCCTCTTTGGCAGCCAGTTTTGGGCAGCTCTTGATGACATGATCATTTGCTTTACAGTATTTGCAAAACAATTTCTACTTTTCTGATTTCTTCTCATCTTTGTCTTCCTTCTTCAAATGTGCAACATTTGCAGATTTCTGCTTACTAGTAGAAGAGCTCCATTCTCCTTTGCCCTTCTGACTAGCTAGGAAAGCTTGATCTGCAACACGCATAATAGACCTGTTCTCCCTAGACTGGTCTTCCTGCAATAAAATAGAAACCAACTCTTCAAATGACAAGGCATTTGGATTGCCTTTCATCATCAAATGAAGAGTAGAAGCAAAACTGTGATATGAGTCAAGAAGACCATTAAGAACAATTTGCACAAGTGAGCTATCTGGTATAACTTCATCAACAGAAATCAATTGTTCTTTCAAATCCTTGATCTTTGTGAGAAAACTGTCCATAGAATCACCTTCATGCATGTGCTCACTCTCCAATTGTTTTCGGAGGTAAGCAACACGAGCCTCATTCCTAGCCTAGTACAATGTGGTAAGTGTATCCCAAGCATCCTTAGTTGTTCTGTAAGCGCGAATGTGAGGAATAATGGCACGTTTGATAGACGAAGCTATCAATGCATGTGCTTGAGCATCTCTGCCTTCCCAACGAATTTGCTTTGAAGTAGGTGCAACAGAAACAGCAGCACGAACAAGAATCTGCATAATATCATCATCTTTGACACCATCTCCATCAGCTCCAATACCTGTATTTTTAGTACCTATATTCGTAGGTGTAACAAGACGTCTTTCAACACCCTGCACAATATTCCATAGTCCTTTTGCAACCAATACATGATGCATCATATAAGCCCATAATGGGTAGTTGGTACCATCCAACTTATCCTCAACAACCAACATATGGAATACATCACTGCTTTCAGCCATGGCCAGTGACTAAAATACCTTGATGCAGAAAATTGACTATATCTCAAAAAGCTGAACAGAACTACCTAGACAAATTCTGCTAAAGTTGTAGCAAACTTCGAGATGCTTATACTAGCGAACTAAAACTAGTATATACCTTTGGCACGAAAAGACAAAATGGCATGCACAGTGATAGTGCATCGGGAGGTGTAGACAATGCCCTAGACAAAGTGGCGACATGCGTTGATACCAATTGTTGGAGTTAGACGTCTACGGAAGCACGCGAATAACACAAGGAAGAAGAAGAAGCTTGGAGCACAACACACAATGCTGAATGTATTACCACTAGAATGTACAGAGATAAGTAGCCCATTAGGGCAATAGGCGTATATACAAGGGGGGGGGAAAAACCTCCTAAAGAGGGAAAAAAGTGTCTCGACGGTCCTAAAGTGTTCACACACATCCCTACCTAAATATATCAACACAAAAGTCCTACAATCTCGCCCCCCGGACCCCGTAGAAGGGGGCAAGCACCCCTCTGCACTCCCCCCATTAAGGTTCTATGGGGAAACCACACGACATCATAGGGCCTTTATTTTCACCTTGAATTGCAACCTAGTGGCTCAGAAGTTTATGCCCTACCTTATCCAATGGCTAGGCTCACAAAGATCGTCTATAACCATCAATGGTCACACATAGACCTCATCTAACTTGGAAGTTAGGGTTTCACAAATATTCGGGCTCTCAAAATGGCTTCTATTCATAATGGGGGCCTTACAACTTAGAGTGCCATGGATCATTTGTGGTCACTTGAGGGTGGAATATTGAGTATATCTAACACCCCGCCTCAATGTCCACCCTGTGGTGAACTACCTTCTAGGTCCAATGCCAAGCTTTGGAAAGTGTCGATGAAGTTGTCTCTCCCGAGATCCTTGGTGAAAATGTTTGCTCCATTTTCTTCAGTTGTACGATAGCTTATCTCCATGACCCCATCCTCAATCAACTCACGCACATAATGATACTGAATTTCTATGTGCTTGGTACATGCATGGAAAAAAAGTTTCTTGGCAATGGCCATGCAACTTTGGTTGTCACACTTCAACCTTGTAGCCTCCTATCCTTGTATTCCTATGTGCCATAGGATCCTTCTAACCATACTACTTCACACATTGCAATACATGCTGCTTTGTACTCAACTTCAGTAGAAGATAATGCTATAGTCGGTTTCTTCTTACTAATACAAGAGAAGATCCCTGATCCTAAAGGGAAAAAATATCCAGAAACTGATTTTTTGGTATCAATATCTCCTGAACAATTTGAGTCACAATATTCGACTAAAGATGATCCTTCTTCATAAAGAATACCATAATCAATGGTTCCTTTCACATACCTGAGTATCCACATGCTTGCCTTCCAATGAGTTTGGCAAGGCTTATTAGAGAACCTGCTTACAATTCCAAAAAGATAAGAGATATTTGTTTTGCTATTGCACAAGTATATGAGACTTCCAACTAATTTCTTGTATCTTTCAATATCCACTGGGGGTGAAGCATCTTCAATAGATAATTTTGTGTTGACATGCTTTTTCACCATAGCCTTAAAATTTTGGAAGTGAATCAACACCTCACTCTTCTCTTTCATGAAGTATACCCATACCTTTTGTGTATGTTCATCAATGAAAGTGATGTAACATCTACATCCTCCCATACATGTGATATTTGTAGGACCCCAAACATTTGTATTCATTGTTTCTAGCACATTCTCATTAACATTCTTGTGCATGTCTCTCCAAATTTCGAACTCTACACCTAAAGCAATTTTGGTAATCTTGTTCAAAATGAACAACAAGCATTTACTACTATTTGTAGCTATGACCCATCTTCCATGAGCTATGTACGTTTGTAGAAGACTTAGATGTTTGGTACTTTGATAGTGGGATAACCAAACAGATTACCTCACAATGTAGTTTCTTTAGTTCACTTGAGTGTGCCCCTATAAAGAATTCTGACACATTTGCTAACAACTCCTCTTATCATGGAATGGGAGTTGTTAAGATCATTCTGACTACTACTGATAAAAGTTCTTTCACATTGTCAGATGCTTTATATGTCCCATGGAAAAAAAAAAGTTTATCAGTTTCATTATTATTCAAGATTCATTTGGTTGTCGAATTTGTTGATCGTAGATGTACAATTCATGACCTCTCAAATGACAATGTTATTATTGCTTCTAGCATTTTATGTCATGGGATGTATAAGCTCATAGAATATGCAAAATCTATGAATGATTCAGCATGTGCAGTTCAAGATTCTTAGACTATCTGAGATACAAAGCTTTGGCATGCATGATTTTGTCATCTAAATTTTGCTAGTTTGCTACACCTTCAAAAATCTAAAATGGTGTGCTCTTTTCCCAAACTTGAGGCACCTAGTAAATATGTTTGTGGTGGCTATGTTTTGGGCAAAATGTAGCATTCATCCTTCCCAAAAAATGGTTCAATTTAAGTTTCTCATAAATTACAGCTTAGTCATAGTGATGTTTGTGGTTCTATGCAAACACGTTCTTTTGGGAGCTACCTTTACTTCGTGACTTTTATTAATAATTTCTCCAAGCATGGATGGACATATCCATTGAAAGAAAAGTCCAAAGTGTTTATGTGCTTTAAACAGTTTCTGGTTATGGCCGAAAATTAGTTAGCATGTAAATTTGGCACCCTTCGTTTTGATCGAGGGGGGAATATATGTCTTCTGATTTTAATGCATTTCTTGCTAAGAGTGGGATAAAATATCAGTGTATAATGTTGTATAGACCTCAAAAAAATGGATTTTCTAAAAGAAAGAACAAGCCTCTCATGGAGATGGCGAGGTGTATGGTCAAAAGTCAGGCTTTACCACATAGCTTTTGACATGAGGTTGTTATGTGTGCAACATATGTACTTAATAGGTGTCCCATCAAAGCTCTACAATCAGTCACTCCATATCAGGCTTGGCATAGTTGCAAGCCATTTGTTGCTCATATGAGTGTCTTTAGTTGCTTGGCATATGCATTAGTGTTTGAACAAAAATGCAGAAAATCAGATAATAAAGGAATGAATGTATTTTTGTTGGGTATAGTTTTGAAAGCAAAGGCTATCATTTGTACCATCCACAAAGTAAACACATTCTGGTTAACCATGATGTTGTTTTGTGGAAGATGCAATTCAGCCATTACTTTCATGTATGAAGGAGAGATCAATTAGCTCTAAATATGTGTATGATACTTTCCTGCCTCTTTTGTTGGTCCAAATGAGGCAATTTCTCAATTGTTGTAGGTTTCAAATAAGGACGCAGATCATTCGATTTTTTATGAAGATTTACATGATGCACTTGTTGCTGAGAGGGTTGATATAAAGGAGGCAAAGACTATGCCTAGATGGTTGGATCAGACTTTGAAAGATGGCAAATTAGATGCAGCTCTATCATATTGTGCTTGTTTCTTTGGATGAAGCACAAAATTCAGAAAATTGAATGGCTGACACAAAATCAAAATATGATGCTATTATGAACAATGGTATTTGTTCTTTATGTGCCTCCACAAAAAAAGGCCATTGGCACCAAATGGGTATACAAGCTGAAATGTAAGCTTGATGGAATAGTTGATAGGCATAAAGCTAGGCTTGTTGCCAAAGGTCATGCTCAAGAAAGAGGCATTGATTTTGATGAGACCTTTGCTCCCACATGCTGAATGGCCATCGTTCGTAGCATTTCTGCACTTGCAAATCATTATGGTTGGAATGTACATCAATTAGACATTAAAAATGCATTTGTGAATGGTGACATACATAAAGAAGTGTATGTACTTCTGCCTCATGTTTTTGTGGAGGAAAAAGCATGAAAACAAAGTGTGCGGGCTGAAAAAGGCATTATATGGTTTGAAGCAAGTACCATGTGCTTACTATTAAATGATACATGCCTACTTGATTGCACATGGTTTTGAAAATAGTCCAACTAAGATCTACTTATATGCTAAGCATGTAGATGATGTACTTTTGATCATTGTTGTATGTGTTGGTGACATGTTGCTCACTCATCCTAATGAGAGGCATATTGTTGAGTTTAAGGTTGATTTGCATGCCTCTTTTGAGATGTCAAACTTGGGGCATTTGCATCAATATTTGGGCATTTACTTTATGCAAGTTTATGAGAGAATAACTTTGTGTAAAAAAAAAATCTCACATTATTGTGGTGTTTTGGCCTTGAAGATTGCAAACCTATTGCCACTCCTATGGAAAAAAGCTTATGATTGAGTCTTCATGATGTTGAAGATGCATTTGATGTTGTTTTCTATCAGCAAGCTATTGGATGCTTGATTTGCTTGTGCATAACTCGGCTTGATATTTAGTTGGTTATCTCTTAGATGAGCAAGTTTATGCATTTCTCATACATCAAGCATGGAAAGGCAGTTATGCACATCATTCACTATTTGCATGGTACCCGAATACTTGGATTGTTTTATCCCAAGGGGGATCATTACCACCAGATTTACATTCTTTTTTAGACTCAAATTGAGATGGTTGCTATGACACTCATGTGTCAACCAATAATTTTGGCTTCATTCATGGTAGCTCATGCATATATTGGTTGAGCAAGAAGCCCTACTGTGGCCACTTCTAGTTATGAGGCTCAGTATGGGGGAAACTTTCACAGTGACCATTGAGTGTGTGTGGCTCAGATGCCTTCTGGTTGATTTGGGTGTTGTTTAATCTTCTGCCACCACCATCTTCACTGATAGTCAAAGTGCATTAGTACTTGCAAGGAACCTTCAGTTCCATGCTCGCACAAAGCACATTGAGGTGCACTATCATTATGTCAGGGATATTTTTTTCTCTACTGGAGATATAATTTTGACTTATGCTCCCACACAGGATAATGTTTTAGACCTTTTCAAAAAGGCTATGCCTAGGGAGAAGCTTGAAGCTTCATTTCTTTGACATGTATAGTGGTTACAATGATATATGTCAGGGATACTTCATTGAGCTTTACTAGATTTATCTACCAAGAGTGATGACACATTTGTTTCTTTTGAGCTCACTCATTTGCGAACATTAGGATTTTCCTTATGTATTGTTCTTTATATATTGCACTAGTTGTATTGTTGTATTAGGTCGTTCTTGTATATTTTCTTTATGTAAATAAAAGATGAAGAAGATCATAATTCCTTGCCTCAATCTATGTGCACTCCTATCTTTGTGTGTGAGAGTGTGTGAGAGCTCTCTTCCTTATCTCCTTTCTTTTGACATGGTACCAAAGCCAGTATGGCTATAGAGATCTTGTGGAGAAGGAAGGCAACGAAGAGTATGGGAGAAGGCATGGAGAATGCACGTTTCACAAACGATCTCAAATTGTTATGAAATTTGTTGTGAAGGTAGAAGGCATCTCGACCTCCATTTTGATCTTACAAGATGGGGCCCATGGGAAAACCAATCTAGTTTGCAAAATTGTAACTTGTAGATGATGATGATGATAATGTGGAAGTGTGCCTTCGTGGTTCAATGATGATGGGTTATATATAGAAGAGTACAAAATAGAATGGAAGATTGATCGCCAAAGGAAACAAAGTGGGTGGGATGTTCACCTGAAATGTGAAATTCTTGAAATGAATGCAATCATGTTTGCAAAAGGTGCAAATATTATTGATGACATAGATATTTGGCACAAGCAAATTGGACATGCAAATTTGCAGAGGTTGAAGTTGATTTAGTCAAAGGAGATTGTCAATGGACTACCAAATTTCAAGTTTGCAAAGATGCGAAAGGTATGTGAAGCATGTTAAATTGATAAACAATCAAGGGCATCATTTCCATTCTTCATCTACCTAGGCAAGGAAGATTCAACTATAAAATGAGCTGAATAATCTTATCGAAGCACCAAGCACTTCATGAGTACATTTTGAAGGTTAACTTGCAGGTGCCCTAGTCTCAATTGGCAACCCAATCAAAGACGGTTACCTTCTTGTTCATACTCTAAACTATTCGAGAGAGGATGAAAAAGTGAAAATCATTCATGACATTAGCGTGTGAAAAGGATTCCCTACGAGAATTTGGCCAATTAGTCACATAGATGGTGACTGAGGAGATGAACTAAGGAGGTTGATTATCAAAGGCATCCAATTCCAATTTTTCTATGTAGGTAGAGGTAAAGAAAAAGGAGGTGGACAAAAACCCCAAGGAAAGGGGAGAGGAATATCAAACTCAATCTCAAGCAACCAAGAAGCTCCAAACAAAGCTATGGACCAAGAGGAAGAGGAAGGAGTAGAGGAAGAGGAGGAAGATCACAAGGAAGAGAAGCATTCAACAAAGAATTCTACAATTATCGAAAATCAAGCCATTATGCAAGAGATTGTTGGTCCAAAGGAGGAGGCAATCAAGGATAAAAAACAAATCAAGCCAATCATGATAGTAATTCAATAATTTTAGAGAATGATAACTTGCTTATGATGTATGGTTCAAATGAAAGAGTCAATTCAAATTGTACATGGTACATAGAAAATGGTTGTAGCTACCATATGAGTTGTAATAAAGGAGTTTTCTCTAATTTAATATCAACTCATCCATGTATCTGACAACCCTTTTGCTTGATTATCTCACTTTCTGATAGTTTTACTCCTCTTTATCTAGAGATGTATTTAGAAATTCACAAGTCTGTTTGTACCAGATTGTAGATTGGTGTGTGCTCTTTCATTGTGAAAATCTAGATTGAATTCAAACATAATTCAAACTCTTATGTAGTTCCCCAAATTATGCCAAAGTCTCAAGTGTTTCTATTGAGTGAATTGTAAGAAGTTACCAAGTTTTTCCACCTATATCTCTGCACATAGGCAAAAGGTGTTTTAGGCAAATAACTTGTCTTGAATGGATTGCATAGCTAGAACATCCATTTCCTTTGATTCAAATATTGTTAGTTAGGTCATAGGATCTAGTTTGCATCGAAAAAATCTTAGTTTGAGGTTGTGAAAATTGTAGAGAAAGTCTAGAACAGTGATCATGTATCACTATGTCTGGGCCTAATGGAGGGCATCCATCTTCCATAACTACATTAGGGTGTTAGAAACTTCCTCCAACACCCTTTTCAAATTTTAGCTAGAAAAAGTATGTTAAAAATTAAATCAACAAGTGTTCAAAGTAATACCTTTAAGAAATCCAAAATGGCCATTTTATATGACCATCCACCTTTTATAACTTCATTTTTGTGTGTTTGAGAGTTGGTTTGCACGACTAGATCCATAAGGATTTTATAGAAATTGCAACCCTAGCATGTGAATATAAGATTTCTTTAGTGGTGCATACTCGATAGATAATTGGAATACACATATTACCTTCTTCACCTTCTATCATGAGTTTCCATGGATGAAGATTTACCCTCAAAATTTCCTCGATGGGTCTTTTCACCTATAAAGAATTATCTTCCCATGGCTTCATGAAGTTGGCAATTAGTTCAGAAAATTTGACCTAAAGCCCATTCCCTCTCCCTGTGGGGATTCAAAATATCTCCTTCAATAAAAGGAATGTCTTGAGTAAGTTGGTCGTGCATGTCATTATCATCCAATATGGATGTCTTGAGACTATTTAGTCTAGGTTCATTTTTACCCATGTAAGTTGAACTTTCCACTTTGGAATCTTTATAAGAAGTCTCGTATGATTATGAAGAATCTTATTTATCATTTTTCAACATGAAATATGAGGGGAAAATCTTACAACTCTATTCAATTAATCCATGAAGAGTATACCTAAGTTTAGTTGTAGGCAGAGTAGAAAAGCTTCCATTAAAGTTCAAAGCCTACCTACATATAATCAACCCACATGATCAACCAATCCACAAAATTGATCAACCCATGTGATCATCTCAAAAAATCATGTCACAAAACATTGGATCAAATCATGTTTTACGATCACTTGAAATGGTCATATCATGTAATCCTTCAACTTAAGTTTTGATCAATCCACACAATCAATCCAACCCTATGCGCAATCAATGCACATGCTCAACCAACCCTCAAGTTTGATCAACCCACGCAATCATCCATCATCTTTAAATCTCAAGTCGGGTTCACACAAGTAATAAGATGATAATAACCAGCATGATAATGGTCTTATCTCCCTTGTTTCTCAATCAAATCCAGCATATGATAGATCGTTTCAAAGATAACAAAAAGACTTACAAGTTTCAATAAGAAAAAATGCAAAATAACATGATCTACAACTCTATGTAGAACCAAAAATGTTGTAGGCTATCAATGAACACAAAAACTTAGCAACACAACCAATTTATGATAATAAAGAAACACCAAAAACACTTAGCCTTAAGGTAGAAGACGCATATTGAAGAAAAATATTAAGCCTTACAAACCACAAACATGCATATCACTCAAAAAGAAACCATGAAAGTGCATGACTGAAATTCGCAAGAAGAAGACCTCTCTTACTTACACGAGCAAAAGTCTCTACAAGTGATGGGCTTGGCATTTTTATAATGGCTCCCCCATTGATCACTTTTTTATTACATTTGAAAAAGCAAAGACTATTCCCATCTCTACAAAATCTATTATTGAACATACTTATAGATCTTCAAATGCCAAAACTTGTGGCTTTTCATCCCCAACAAGACCCTTTTGAGTCATCTGGGTGGGGTGGTGTTGTTTGGTCATTGCCTCGGGGGTTGTTATTGTAGAAGATGTTTATAGCTCATCAATCAACAAAAAAAAAGAGGAAGTTTTTTATGTGACTACTAGTGATTATAACACTCCCCCCCTATATTTTTTCATCCTCAATGGGACCCTTTGAAATCATCTAGCTGGGGTGTTCTTGTTTGGTCTTTGCCTGAGAGGTTTTTATTATAGAAGATGTTTAGTCTTGTGATTTCTTTGTTCTAATGTTAAGCACATTGGTCCTTTTTTATGCATGATTTTTGTATGTGTTGAATCCTTGGCCTTCAAGTAGTATTATTGTTAAGATCTTGTAAAAATTTCCTTGGATAGTTTGATCAATGAGGCTCTACAATCTTTGTCATTGTTGATCTTGGAAGTTTGATGCTTGATTTTTTTCTTTTTGATTAGCTGAATTTGAGGCATGGGTTTGGATTGTTGGTAAAGAAAAAATTCCTAAAGTACCATGCCAAATGCTAGTCAATGATGTGGTCAATTGAATGCATAATGCATGGGTTTAATGAAAAACATATGACTTGTGCATGGTCTTTTAACATAGCCCTATGCATGCATACTTTAGAGTATGATGGAAAAATTATGGTGCAAAGAGGTGGGTCTTTATTAAGGTGCTCAAGGGCATGCTCGCAACAAGACTTCCTAGTCTAAAAAGATAAGGAATTTCACACTTGAGGATGCTCAATCGTCATTTGATGATGCACCTTTTATTTACAAATAAAAAAACACTAGATTTTAGTAAAAGCTAGTGCCTTGAAAGACCAAATACTTTCTAAATTCCCTTTGGAATGCTTCTGAACTTAGGGCATCTTTTGTTGGAGATAGATGTCTGTGGAAGCACGCGAACAACACAAGGAAGAAGAAGAAGCTTGGAGCACAAACACACAATAGTGAGTGTATTACTAGAGAATGTACAAAGATAAGTAGCCCATTAGGGCAATAGGCGTATATACAAGCCGGGGGAAAAAAACCTCCTAAAGAGGGAAAAAAGTGCCCCGGCGGTCCTAGTGTGTTCACACACATCACTACCTAAATATATCAACAAATCCCCCCTGGGAGTGATGCGGTGAACAAGGAGTTGGCACTCATGTATAAGGAAGTGCCAAGCTATGTGAAAATCACTCCACAAAAGGAAGTAAGCCCAAAGCTTTGCGGAAAGCTTCAAACTTCTCCCTAGGTAGAGCCTTCGTGAAGAGGTCTGCAATGCTCTCCTGCGTGGGCACATATGCCAAGCTGATCTCCCCAGCAGAGAACCTCTCCCTGACATAGTGATAATGCACCTCAATGTGCTTAGTGCGAGCATGGAACACAGGGTTCCTCGCAACTGCCAATGCGCTCTAACTGTCAGTGAAGATGGTGGTGGCAGAAGACTGGCCAACACCCAAATCAGCCATAAGGCGTCTGAGCCACACACACTCAACAGTCACTGTGAAAGCTGCCCTATACTTAGCCTCACAACTGGAAGTGGCCACAGTAGGCTGCTTCTTGCTCAACCAAGATATACATGAGCTACCAAGCATGAAGCAAAAACCACTGATGGACACACGAGTGTCATAGCAACCAGCCAAATCTGAGTCAGAAAAAGCATGCAAATCTGGCGGTAGTGATTCCCCCTTGGGATAAAACAACCCAAGTAGCTGAGTACCACTCAAGTAGTGAAAGATGCGCTTAACCGCCTTCCAATGCGTGACTCTTGGGCAATGCATAAACCTGCTCATCTGTGAGACAGAAAATTGAATATCTGGCCGAGTAAAGCATAAATAAATCAAGCATCCGACAACCTGCTGATAGAGAACAGCATCAAATGCATCTCCAGCATATGAAGACTCAATCGTAAACCTGTCTCCATAGGAGTGGCAATAGGCTTACAGTCTTCAAGGCCAAAACGCTGCAATAATGTGTTAATATATTTCGTTTGACACAAAACCATTCCACCATCAACTTGCATAAACTGAATGCCCAAATAGTGATGCAAATGCCCCAAATCAGACATCTCAAATGAGGCATGCAAATCAGCCTTAAAATCAGCAATATGCGTCTCAATAGGACCAGTGAGCAACATGTCATCAACATAGACAACAATGATCAGAAGCACATCATTAGCACGCTTAACATATAAGGTGCTTTCAATTGGACTATTCTCAAAACCATTTGCAATCAGATAGGCATGTATCTTCTCATACCAAGCACGTGGTGCTTGCTTTAAACCATATAACGCCTTTTTTAACTTGCACACCTGGTTTTCATGCCCTTTCTGCACAAAGCCACGGGGCTGAAAAACATACACTTCTTCATGCAAGTCACCATTCATAAATGCTCTTTTAATGTCCAATTGATGTACATTCCAACCATGATGGGCTTCAAGTGCACAAATGCTCTGAACAGTAGTCATACGGCATGTAGGTGCAAAGGTCTCATCAAAATCAATGCCTCTTTCCTGCGCATAACCCTTTGCAACAAGCCTAGCCTTATACCTATCAACTGTACCATCAGGTTTACGCTTCAGCTTGTATACCCACTTAATGCCAATGGCCTTCTTGCCAGGAGGCAAGTCACATAAAGACCATGTACCATTCTTCATTATAACATCATATTCAGATTGCATAACAGCCATCCAATTTTCTGAATTCTGTGCTTCATCAATAGAAATAGGCTCATTCTCATCACAGAGGCTAGATGCAGCCATAGCATAGCAATCTGATGCAAAGGAGGCACTATGAGAGCCTGAACGAGTACGATATGACAAGTGCATCTAATTTGCTGTCACGCAAAGTCTACACCAACCATTTTGGCATAGTTTTTGCCTGATCAATATCAGCTCTCTCATCAACAAGTGCATCATGTAAATCTGCATCAGAAATGAATGATCTGCATCATCATATGAAGCCTGCAAAGGCTGAGAAGTTGCCTCATTAGGACCAGCACTAGACTGTCCACCTATGAAAAGAGGCATCAAAGTATCATACATGTCTTTCGAGCTAACAGATGTCTCCTTAGTACATGAAAGCAATGGCTGAATAGCATCTTCCACAAAGACAACATCACGGCTAACCAGAATGCGTTTAGTCTGTGGATGATACAGACGATAGCCTTTACTTTCAGAACTCTACCCAACAAAAATACATTTTACTACCTTATCATCCAATTTTCTGCGATGTTGTTCAGGCACTAGTGCATATGCCAAATAACCAAAAACCTGCAGATGAGCAACAGATGGCTTGCGATTATGCCAAGCCTCATATGGAGTGATAGACTATAGCACTTTAGTGGGACACCTGTTAAGTACATATGCTGCACACATGACAGCCTCAAGCCAGAAACTATGTGGTAAAGCCTGACTCTTGACCATACACCTCGCCATCTCCATGAGTGACATGTTCTTCCGTTCAGCAACTCCATTTTGTTGAGGTGTATATGGCACTGTACACTGGTGTTTTATCCCACGTTCAGCCAGAAATGCATTAAAATCAGAAGACATATATTCCCCCCCTCGATCAGAACGGAGGGTGCCCATTTTACATGCTGATAGATTTTCGGCCAAAACCAAAAACTGTTTGAAGCACAAAAACACTTCGGACTTTGCCTTCAATGGATATACCCATGCATGCTCGGAAAAATCATCAATGAAAGTCATGAAGTAAAGGTAATTTCCAAAAGAGGGTGTCTGCATAGGACCATAGACATCACTCTGTACAAGCTGTAATTTCTATGTAGCCCGAATTGAACCATCTTTTGGAAAGGATGAACGCTGCATTTTGCCCAAAATACAGCCTTCACAAACATGTTTTCCAAGTGCCTCAAGTTTGGGCAAAGAGGACACCATTTCAGATTTCTGTAGGCGTAGCAAACTAGCAAAATTCAGATGACCAAAGCGTGCATGCCAAAGCTTTGCATCTGACATAGCATGAGAATGAACTGCACATGCCGAATCATTCACATGCCGAATCATGAACTGCACATGCCGAATCATTCACAGATCTTTCATAGTCTGTGAGCTTATACAGCCCACGACATAAAATGCCAGAAGCAATAATAACATCGCCATTTGATAGATCATGAACTGTACATATGTCATCAAAAAATTTCACAACCAAGCCAATCTTGGCTAATGGAGAAACTGATAACAAATTCTTCTTGATCCCTGGCACAAATAAAGCATCTGACAAGGTGAAAGAACTACCATCAGCAGTAGTCAGTATGATCTTACCAACTCACATAACAGGATAATAGGAGTTGTTGGTGCATGTGATAGTATTCCCTGTAGGGGCAGGCTCCAGTGAAGAGAAGAAACTGCGCTGCGAGGTAATATGTTTGGTCACCCCACTGTCAAAGTACCAAACATCTGAGTCCACTACAGACATGCACTGCTCATGAGAAGATGGGTCAAAACTGCAAACAGTAGTAAACGCCCATTCTTCTTCCTGCACAAGATTTGCAGACTCTCTTTTTGGTGTAGAGGCCTCTACAACAACCGTTCCAGCCTCTTTCTTTTTTGCCTCATTTGCAGCCAGTTTTGGACAGTTCTTTATGATATGATCATTCCCTTTACAGTACTTGCAAAACAATTTCTGCTTTTCTGATTTCTTCTCATCTTTATCCTGGTTCTTCGAATGTGCAGCATTTGCAGATTTCTGCTTACTAGTAGAAGAACTCCATTTTCCTTTGCCCTTCTGACTAGCCAGGAAAGCTTGATCTGCAACACGCATAATGGACCTGTTCTGCCTGGACTGATCTTCCTGCAAGAGAACAGAGACTAACTCCTCAAATGATAAGGCATTCGGATTGCCTTTCATCATCAACCGAAGAGTAGAAGCAAAACTCTGATATGAATCAGGAAGACCATTCAGAACGGTCTGCACAAGTGAGCTATCTGGTATAACCTCATCAACAGAAATCAACTGTTCCTTCAAATCTTTGATCTTTGTTAGGAAACTGTCCATAGAATCACCTTCATTCATGTGCTCACTCTCCAACTGTTTTCGAAGGTAAGAACACGAGCCTCATTCCTAGCTTGGTACAATGTGGTTAGTGTATCCCAAGCATCCCTAGCTATTCTGCAAGAGCAAATATGAGGAATAATGGCACGTTTGACAGACAAAGCTATCAATGCATGTGCCTGGGCATCTCTGCCATCCCTACAAATTTGCTATGCAGTAGGTGCAACAGAAACAACAGCAGGAACAGTAATCTGCGGAATATCATCTTCGACACCATCTACATAAGCTCCAACACCTGTATTTGCAATACCTGTAGTTGCAGGTGTAACATGACGTCTTTCAACACCCTGCACAATGTTCCACAGTCCTTTTGCAACCAATACATGCCGCATCATATAAGCCCATAATGGGTAGTTGGTACCATCCAACTTATCCTCAACAACCAACATACGGAATACATCACTGCTTTCAGCCATGGCCGGTGACTAAAATACCTTGATGCAAAAAATTGATTGTATCTCAAAAAGTTGAACATAACTACCCAGACGAGTTCTGCTAGACCTGTAGCAGACTTCGCGACGCTTAAACTGGTGAACAGAAACTGGTATATACCTATGGCACAAAAAGACGAAATAGCTTGCACAAGTGCTGCGATAGTGCGTTCGGAGGCCGAAACGAGCTCAGATCGCGATTTCGGCACCACACAGCAAAGCGGTTTTGATCTTGGAAACATGCTGAGTATGCTCACCAAAATTTGTGAGACTGCAAACGGAGGAGTGTCGACGGCGCCCTAGATGAAGCGACGACCTGCTCTGATACCAATTGTTGGAGATAGATATCTGCGGAAGCACGCGAACAGCACAAGGAAGAAGAAGAAGCTTGGAGCACAAACACACAATAGTGAGTGTATTACTAGAGAATGTACAAAGATAAGTAGCCCATTAGGGCAATAGGCGTATATACAAGCCGGGGGAAAAAAACCTCCTAAAGAGGGAAAAAACTGCCCCGACGGTCCTAGTGTGTTCACACACATCACTACCTAAATATATCAACATCTTTCATTTATTGAAGAAGAACATCATCATTTCCTGTAATCACAAGGTCATCTACATAGAGCACAAGCACAATTGCCTTCCCTCCTCTCTTTAGAACATACAAGTTAGCATCAGAAGCACATCTTTTGGAACCTAGATCCAAGAGATACTTATCTATCTACTGGTACCATGCTTTAGGAGCTTGTTTCAGCCCATATAATGCCTTCTTTAGCTTACAAACCTTGTTTTCTATGGGAAGCCTCAAACCCTGGCGGCTGAGACACATATAACTCCTCTTTGAGGTCTCCATTCAAGAACGCTGATTTGACATCCTACGATAGACTGACCAACGCTTATGTGCAGTCACAACTAGTACTACTCGAATGGTAGTCATTCTTGCAGTTGGGGAAAATGATTCATAAAAGTAAACACCTTCAACTCATGAGTAGCTCTATGCAACAAGTCTTGCTTTGTACTTTTCTAGAGTACCATTAGCCTTGTACTTTAGCTTCCAGATCCACTTGGTGCTAATGACTTTACACTTAGGGGGTCGATCCACTAGCTCCCAAGTTCCATTCTTCATGATATTGTTGTATTCTGTTTGTATGGAAGCCCTCTAATTTGGATCATGGAGTGCCTCTTCCACATTGGTTGGTTCCTTTGCTTCTTCTTGAATGAGATCAGCCATCAGGGCTGTGTTTACAGTATGGGTGCTTGCCCTTCTTTGTTCCTGTGTTCTCTGTGATTGCCTCAGTCCATCTGCAACCTGTTCTAGTGACTACGGGATAGGGTTTGTAGAATCATAGAGTTGCCTCACCCAACATGGCAATGGCTTTTTCGCTTGGGTGACAACAGGTTGGTGACTTTCCAACTCATCATCTGAAGATGATGCTTCCTTCTCTTGTGTAGAAGTAATAGCTCTTGGGCGAGGTTCATAGCAGATTGCCCCTTTGCCTGATGATAAAGTGGAAGCTCTCTTTTCCTCCTTCACTGCATGTGGCTACTCCTTCTTGAACACCACATCGCAACTCGCCATGATCTTCTTAGCCTGAGGGTAATAAAGCTTATAAGCCTTCTTATCTTCACTATACCCTAAGAAGATACATTTGATGTTTTTTGGTTGAAGCTTGTTTCTCTCCCTATCCGAAACATGTGCATAACATTCACTTCCAAATACTTTGAAATGGGAAATAGATGGCTTTTTACCAGTTTAGGCCTTTTGTGGAGTCTTTCCATCAAGTGCCTTGGTGTAGCTTCTATTCCAGATGTATAGAACAATGTTGATAGCCTCTTCCCAAAATTGATCAAGCAGACCCTTTCCCTTAAACATGCACCTTGCCATCTCCATGATGGTTCGTTTTTTATGTTTTGCAACATCCTTCTATTGAGGGCTATGTGCCACTATGAGTTGATGCTTGATTCCTTTACTCTTGTAGAAATCTTCAAGCTCTATTGATATGAACTCACCATTGCCTTCTGTCATGAATTCCTTCATCTTCTTCCCTGTTTCAGTTTCAACAAGCTGAAGCCATTCTTTAAAGTTACCAAAAGCTTGAGCCTTATCGCTAAGAAAGTACACCCACATCTTCCTGCTATAGCCTTCAACAAGTAACATGAAGTAGGAAGATCCTCCCAAGGCCTCTGTAGGCATTTTTTTGCACAAGTCAGCATGCACCAACTCTAGAGGATCGCTTTGTCCTATTCTTGCTTTCTTGTGGAAACGACTTCCTTTGTTGCTTGCCCATCATGCAAGCTTCACATGGCTCCTTCATTTCTGCAATCGATGGTAGGTGTGCGACCATACCCCTGCGATGCATCTCCTTCAGTACATGGTATTTGATGTGGTGGAACCTCTCATGCTATAGCTTACTTATGTCCACACTTGTGATGGCTGTACGAACACACAACTCATAGAAGTTGTTCCTCGTTATGCCAGTACCAAAAATGTTGTTGTTACTATCCATAATCTTAGCTTATGTTTTATTGAAAGATATTTGATGACCTTGATCAATTGTAGAAGCTACTGAAAGTAGATTTTCTTTGATTTGTGGAACATGCAACACATTTGAAAACTTTTTGACATCCCAATTAGAGTTAATGAAAGAAACTGTACCTTCATCCTCTGTAGGACATCTTGCATTGTTGCTACCTTTACTATGATGGGTTCCTTTAGAGGCTCTAAGGAACTATAAAGGTCTTTTCTGCTCATCATATGATGAGATGCACCACTGTCCAACACCTTTGAGTCATCTATTCCTTAATCTTCAGCCAAGGAGCATACCTCCTCTATCGTAACAATCAACTCAAGCTCTATTACTGCTGTGTTGCAAACTCCTTGCCCTTGCCACCTTTTGAAGAGCCATTCTTGTCTTCTGCCTTCTTGATGTGACAATCTTGGATTCTATGTCCTTTCTTCTTACAATGGAAACACTCTCCCTTGAACTTCTTTTTGCCATTCTTCTTTTTGTCTCTATCTTTTGAAGAGTCCACCTTGCCTCCTTTGGCATTTGCTGTGAATGCAACATCTCCTTTGCTACCACCACTCCTTGCCTTGAGCCGCAACTCTTCCTCCATGAGTAAGGAACTGAATTCTTCAAACATTTGTGGTTGAGATCGAATTTGAGTATTGAGAGTAGTTACCAAACCATCAAACTTTGGTGGACAGATTTGAAGACAACGCTGAGTTAGCTCCTCTCTTGACTTCTGTACACTTGCTCCTGCCATTTGATCTTGTAGATTCTTTATGCGAGTGATAAATACCTTAGCAATCTCCCATCAGCAAACCTTTCTAATGCGAGTTGATTCTCCAAGTTCTCAATCTGTGTCTGATTATGAGTTTCATATTGATTTCTCAATATGTTCCATGCTTCACAAGCCTTGGTAGTATGCTAAACAAGATCCAGAACACTATGAGTAGTACTTGTAGTATGCTAAACAAGATCCAGAACACTATGAGTAGTACTTGTAACTAGAGCATAGAGTGCATTTGCATTTCTCTATTTCCAAGCAAGTAGAAGATCAATATTAGGATTTGACCAAGATTATTTGGATAAGATGTTTCTTGAGGCTCATGATCAGTCCCAAGAACAGTCTCTAGAAGCTCATAAGAATGAAGGGTAGAAGTAATTTTAAACTTCCACAAGGTGTAATTTGTGCCATCAAGTTTACCTTTTGTGAAGGCTAGTGGTCATATCCACAACATTGGGATGACCAGCATCATTGCTTCTCCCACTTGTGTGCCACCTAATCTTGTTGGCCAACCACCTTGATTCCCTGTCGTAGATGATGATGCACTGCTTGACATCTTCTCTCTTTTGTTGTTGAGACCTCTGGAACCTCTGCGTTCCTCCTTCTGCACCACTCAAGGCCTTCTGAGCTGTGATACCATGTAAGAAATTAGCAGCATAATAGAATAGATCAGTAGACAGAGTTGAGAGAAAAACACAGACAAAGATAGATGGAGACTAAGAGATAGAGAGCTCAGATTCTTAGATTGTCAAGAGTAATGCAGTGACAACGATGGTGCTTTCTGTTGGAGCAAGACAATCAACAATTGGTGATTATATGAAGCCTAGAAATAAAGATATGAAGAAAAGATTGAAGTCTAACTTCATGAAGTGAAGTGAAGGTTCAGGAAGAAAAGTTCTATAAACATATGTACATTAGTTTTGTAAATACTTCAAAATACTTGAAGTAATGACGAATCAATACTCACATGTATATATATATGTGTGTGTGTATATGGTCATATTAGATAAGAGAGATGAAATATAGATGAGATAGAGAAGAATAGATGATGAGTATTGTGTGTATCATCCATCAAATGTATGATGAGTTGAATAGAAAGAATGTTCAGAGAATTGCGCGTCGATCTTTTCTCCAGTTCTTCCTCTGTGTTTGATTATATCAAAAATCCTTTTGTACAAATTTAAATCCATAGTTAATCCTATGGTTAAAGTTGAAGAGCCTAATTGCAAACAGGCTTAGAGAATTTTGTATAGGAACATATATATGTGAGAAAGTGTTGAGTGTCTTCTAAAACATGTGCAATCTCGATGATCAAAGAATTGATCAGATCTTAGTGCACAATGTAAAGTTTTTTACAAATGAGGAGTCAAAATCTAAGTTGGAAGGTAATCCATCTATGGCTAAAAGCATTCACTTAAACGGCTTCTAGTTTGGGAGAACTATGTATTAGAAGTTGTAGGTGTCAAAATCGACTCTACAAGAAGGCAGTTTAAGACATAGGTAGATTGTTTGGATCATTTCTCATAATCTACTTAGGCTTTTGAAGTGTTTTAACTTGGAGGAGGTGTGCAAACTTTAGGCAACACATTCTACAAAGTTTCATCAGATTCTTTACACAATTGATTAGTCAATGAGTGAGTAATGTGCAACAAACTTTTATGAGAAGTGATTTTCTTCACAATTAGCTAAAGTCTTGACAGTTTGGTACTTTTCTTCCAAAATTGGTTGTAGTTTAAAGTTATTCTTGATATAGAGCTGGTCTAACATCAAGGATAACTTATTCTTTTTGGAGATTAATACTCTCCATCAGTGGTATCAGAGCTGGATTTATCAGTTTGAGGAAAAGAAAGACCCCGACTGCTGTAGATATACAAATTTCAAACCTTGAAGATTCAAAAGGATAAAGTGTGAAAGAAAAACTGAAGGGAGACACATAAAGGCAATCAAAAGGATCAAAAGGAGCAAACTTCGAAGCTAAGGTACATTCATTCCTTATAAGGATTAAAGATTTGATAGTACAGGTGAAGAAAGGATGGGAGATAGTCTCCAAATTGAGAAGTTGGATAGAGAGAACTATCCAGCTTGGTCTATGAGAATGGAAGCTCATCTCATGAGCAAAGATCTGATGGGATACATCACAGGAGAGGAAGAAAAGCCAGAGTTCAAAGATCCTAGTGTTCCAACTAGGGAGGAGCTTGCAGATATAAAGATTTGGATGAAGAAGGATGCTCAAGCAAGAAGCATAATCTACATGGCAGTGAATGATTATTTGCTTCCTCATATCAAAGGACTTGTAGTGCAAGTGACATATGGAATGCTTTGGAAGAGCATTTTCAGAATACAACCAAATCAAGGAAAGCTTCATTATGGGCAGAATTTACTACATTCGAGAAGAAGGCTTCACAATCAATATCTGATTATGTGAAAAAGATGAAAGACATTGCTGATTCTTTAGGTGCAGTTGATGAAGATATTGAAGAAGATAAGTTGGTAAGACAAATTCTCACAGGGCTAAGAGGAGATGAGAAGTGGAAGCCTTTTATTTTGTCTACAGAACTTTCATTAGATCATTTCACTCCTGATTTGAATCAATTGTTAGGACATATGCTAACTTTTGAGAATGATATCAAAGGAGATGTTGATAAGAGTGCAGGACATGCAATGTATTCTAAAGACAAGAAGAAAGCTAGTAAAGGAAAGCAACAATCAGTTGAAGATGAAGGTACTTCAAGTCAAGCAAACTTCCTGGGAGGAAGAGGAAGTGGCAGAAATAGAGGAAGAGGCATAAATAACAAAGATAATGTTAGAGCTTGTTGGATATGTGGTAAGATCAATCATCTATCTCATGATTGTTGGCATAATAATCAAAGTAATGGTAATTTTAATCAGAACTTTAATCAAAGAGGAAGAGGTGGCCGATATCAGAGAGGAAACTTCAGAGGTAGAGGTGGAAGGAATTCTTTTGGAAGAAGTGGAGGAAGAAACTTCCAAAATCAATCCTATAATAGCACTTACTACAATTATGCATCAAATAAGAAAGAAGATTCAACTCTTATTATGAATGCAACATGTGAAGCCTCACATGAAGACATGAGAGTATTTTATATTGACTCAGGATGTAATAATCATCTGAGTGGAAACATTGCTTTGATGACTGATCTAGATCATAAGGCAATCAATCACACAATTCAAACAGGTGACAATACAAAGCACAAAGTAAAGTCAATTGGTTCAATTAAAGCCAAAGATGGAAGTACTCTCTTGAGTAAGGTTTTGTATGTCCTACAATTCCAAAGAATTTGATTAGCGTAGGACAAATTGTGGAAAAAGGATATGAGGTAAGGTTCACTAATGATGGAGTTTATGTTGAAGACCCTAGTCAAGGGTATAAACAAATTGTTACAGGAAAGAAGGAAGGAAGGCTCTTCACATTAAAGATACAAGGTAATATTGGACATGCTATGTTCACATATGGAGAGCAAAAGGTGTCTGAATTGGATCTTTGGCATAAAAGAGTTGGACACTTTAATGAAAGAGGTATCAAAGATATGGTTAACAATGGTTCAGTACTTGGATTGACTAATGTTGCAGGTCAACATATGACATACAGATGTGAGGCATGTCAATTAGGTAAGACTCACAAGAAATCTTATTCTAAGCATGGTTTTATGTATTCAAAAAGACTTGAATTGGTACATACAGATGTGTGGGGTCCTTCAAAGGACTTTAGTATAAATGGTTCAAGATATTATGTCATATATGTTGATGATGCTACCAGGTGGATTACAATCTATGTGATCAAAGACAAGTCAGAAGTGTTTAATACATTTAAACACTATCATGCATATGCAGAAAGAATTACAGGTCAAAAATTGAAGAGGTTAAGGTCAGATGGAGGGGGAGAGTATTTCTAAAATGAACTCAGTGATTATTTGTGGAATGCATGTATAAAGAGAGAGGTTACTTGCAGGTACTCTCCTCAACAAAATGGAGTAGCAGAGAGAAGAAACAGAACTCTTGTTGAGTTTACAAGATCAATGATGAAGGAGAAAAATTATCCTAACTATTTGTGGGCTGAGGCTATAAACACAGCCACATATTTGGTCAATAGGTTACCATGTAAATCCTTGCAGGGTATGACACCATATGAAGCTTGGTGAGGTAAGAGACCTACATTGGATCATTGTAAAATATTTGGATGTTTGGCATATGCATATGTGCCATCTCAATTGAAGCATAAATTGGAACCTAAAGCAGAGAAGTATGTATTCATTGGCTATGATGATAAGCAGATGGGTTATAGGTTGTGGAGTCCATCCACAAAGCAATTCCTTGTGTCTAAGGATGTTACATTTGATGAGCAAGGTACTTCGTATGCAGGTACACTTAATGTTCATGCAGATGATGAAGAAGTTGTGAATCAAAAGAAAGGTAAATCAAAGGTTCAGATATTTGATGAAGAGGAGAACAATGAAGTACAAGTTGAAGTAGAAGAAAGGCCAATGTTTGATCCAGAATATGATGAACCAGAAACTTCAAGAAGTGGAGAATTCAGAAGGCCATCTAGGCACAAATGGCAACCTACAAGGTATAGCTATGATACTTCATTCTTGACTACTAAAGATTATGCTTATATGTTAAAAGCAGATGAAGATCCATCCACATATGATGAAGCCAAAGGAAAGAAGAATTGGGAAAAAGCTATGCAAGAAGAATATGATGCATTAATGGAAAATGAGACATGGGATTTGGTTCCTAAACCAAATAGTCAAAAGGTCATTGGATGTAGATAGGTCTACAAAACAAAAAGGTTTGCAGATGGAAGTATATCTAGGTACAAAGCCAGGCTTGTTGTAAAGGGATATGCACATACATATGGTGTGGACTATGATGAAACTTATAGTCCTGTTGCAAAGATGACAACCATAAGGACTCTCATAGCAATTGCTGCTTGCAAAGGTTGGAAATTATCTCAATTAGATGTGAAGAATGCATTTTTGAATGGTTATATTTCAGATGAAGTCTACATGGAACAACCAGATGGTTTCAAAGCTCAAGTGTATCCAAATCATGTGTGTAAGCTCAAGAGAGCTTTGTATGGTTTGAAGCAGGCTCTAAGGGCATGGAATTATAGGCTTGTAAAGTTCTTGAAGGAACTTGGATTTCAAGCATCAAAGGCAGATAGTAGCTTGCTAGTTAAAGCAAGTGAGGATGGATTTATTTATGTTTGTATTTATGTTGATGACATAATACTTACAGGAACATATGACAAAGGTATACACATGATTAAAAAGCAGATGGAGAAAGAATTCAAAATCAATGATTTGGGAAATTTGTCATTCTTTTTGGGAATGGAGATTTCATATACGCAACATGGAGTATATGTAACTCAAGAAAGGTATCTGAAAAATTTGCTAACCAAATTTAAAATGGAAGATTGCAGGATAGCACAAACTCCTGTTAACTTCACAAAGTTGAAATGCTCACATATTAAACGCCTGGTTCTAACTATCAGAAAAGCATTTAACCAGCTCAGTGGGTTCTTGGGAGTGGTAGGGGTCTGTTAAACAGAGGCCCTGTACTTATTTCCCAAATCTCAACCACATCAGAGACACTTAATATCATGTCTTGGCTCAGATGTTCAGAGATCCCATTCGCTCGGGAAGCTGCAGTACGCACTATTTTACTGTACTACAATAAGTCAATACGTTGCTTCAACTTCGACCAGGACTATACTTCTAACTGACAGTGTTACGACAATCCAACCACATTTCGATCTCAGTACGATACGAAGCTACACGGATTTGTTCATCAGACCTCATACATAGCCGTTCGACCAGATAATTAGTCAATTCAAACTCACAACCGTCCACAAGTGATTTGCACGGTAAAGTTGGAGGATACTAGATAGAATTGAGATAACGAACCACGTCCGCAGGGGAATATTCAATAGAGTGGAACAGATGCTCTGACGTTCACAACAGAGACACAAATCAATCACTTAGCTACATTATCACATCAACGTAACGATGTCCAGCACGGCTCACACACAAAATACCAGAACTACTCAGATGATCACTCCTATATCGGCGAGACAACAATGACACAGAAATACTACTCAGAAATCGACAGAACAATAACCACAGTGAAATCTGACACAACCAGACGAACAGTCTGGTGATTTTGAAAATCGCGCTCTGTCGCGCTCTCTTCGCGTATCTTTTCATTGCTTTAAATAGAAGTTTACAACTGATGTGTAACCGCTTTTCGTGCGCGTGATTACAAGTTTTTGTTTTTACATTTGCCAATCCGTCGGCCCACTAACACTGGCACGCACGGTGGACTTCAAACCCGCATGTCAAAATTTTATTGTTCGGCTACTATGCCCTCTAAGTACATATTTCGTGCTAGTCTAAAAGTTCGGGTAATTTTCTTTTTGAGTGTTTCTAACATCTGTACTAAAATCGATGGCTCTACTAACTGCGCATCTGTCCTAACCGAGCTTAGGGCGATTGCTTCGGTAAGCAAAATTTCGGCTTGCGTTTGCAAAAAGGCCTCCTACAAATAAAATTCATTTGATAGGGCTGAATCCCTTGAAATCTTCATTTTGAGCAATTGTTTCTGCATGTCAATTACTCTCTCTTTCTGATTGATCAGTTGATTATCTATCCTTTCGATCTGTTGGTTTTGAAACTCTATTGTTTTGTAGTAAGCATCTCGTTCTCTGCGCGCATTTGCTAAGTCCTTTTGATATTTGGTTTCCCTGTTCAATTGGTGTTTAAGTATATTATTGACTTCGTCTAAAGATTCTTTTGTTCTACGTAGTTGTTCTTCTGCCTGCTTAGCTTCTCTCTGCTGCTCTTGGTTCTTTTGTACTGCTTCTCGCAGCTGGACTCTTGTTTCTTCCAATAGATTGCCTAGTGCTATTCTCGCATCTTCCTTATCCTGCATATCTAATTGTAGTTGCCTGATTTCGGCCTGTGCTTTGTTTAATAATTGGTCCTTTGCGGCGAGCTGTTCCAGTGCTGTATCTCTTTGTTTGACAAATGTTTGTTGTTCTGCCAGCTGAGCTTGAAGCTAGAGAATCTGTGCCTGGAGCTGGTGGTTTTCGGCCTTGACTGCGTCAACCTCCTCCTGTAATGGTGTAATGTCTGCTTCCAAGACATCCACCTTATGTTGCAATTCGTTGCGAATATTGTCCGTGACTTCTCTTATCTGGACTGGTAGTTGCTGGGAGAGATCAATGAGCAGTTGCCCCATTGAAGCAAGCTCAGAGAAGACTGGAATTGAGGGGAGTAGAAGAGGGGGTCGAGGTTGTGAAGAGGATGTGGTGTGAAGCTGTTGCAGAACACAGTGAAAACACAAAGCACAATCACAAAAACATAATAACGTTTTTTCGGCGACTGGAGAAGGTTATGTAGTGGTGCTGTAGCGGAGAGTAATCAAAAGCAGTAATAATCACGCGGCAAGGGGAGTGATAATTCTTAACTTCAAAATGCAACAATGAAAAGCTCGAAGGGGCAGGGCGGCTTTATTCATAAATAGGTTTTCAAAACGCGGATATTTACAGTACTTGTAAATCTAAAAAGAAAAGTAATATATTGCGTAACTATTGTCTTTCAAGTGCACTTCAATATGCTTGGTTCTAGCATGATAGACAGGGTTCGATGCTAGATGAATGCTACTCATGTTGTCACAAAAAATTGGATATGTGTCAACCTGCAAATTAAGCTCCATAAATAACTTCTTAATCCACATTAGCTCACATGTGACTTGAGCCAAAGCTCTATACTCAGCCTCGGTGGAAGATAATGCCACCGTGGGTTGCTTCTTTTAAATCCATGAGATGATCTTGCTACCTAGCATGACTAGGTAACCACTTGTACTCCTTCTATCTTCCTTCGAACCGGCCCAATCGGCATCGGAATAAGCTTTGACCTGCATATCATCATCAAATGAGTAGAACAATCCTTCATTTATAGTGGCTTTGAGATATCACAACATTCTTCTTGCAGCTTGCAAGTGTGTAGTCCTTGGACTATGCATAAATTGTGATAACACTCCAACTCCATATGCTATGTCGGGCCTGGTTATTGTGGCATAATTGAAAGAGCCTACAATAGATCAATACAAAGTTACATCCTCTAATGGCTCTCCATCAATGGAGCTTAGCTTTACATTAACTTCCATGGGATTTGAAATAGGCTTGCAATGTAGCATCCCGAACCTCTCAAGTAGGTCTAGAATATACTTCCTTTGTATGAGCATAATACCTTCTTCTTTGTATACAACTTCAATGCCAAGAAAATACCTAAGATCTCCAAGATCAGAGATCCTAAACTCCTTTCCAAGCTTTGCCTTGATCTCCTCAATGCCCTTTGTATCATTACCGTAATGATAAGATCATCTACATACACACACATGTAGACCACAAGTTCTCCTCTTTGTTTGATGAAGAGAGATGGATCCGCCTTGCATTGATTGTAACCACATTTGATCAAATAGTCCACCAATCTTTGGTTCCAAGCCCTTGGAGCTTGCTTTAGGCCATAAAGTGCCTTCTTCAACCTACAAACATGATGTGGAAACTCTTTATGAACAAAACCTAGTGGTTGCTCCATGTATACCTCTTCTTCCAAGTCTCCATTGAGAAAGGCATTCTTGATATCCAATTGGAAGAGCTTCCATCCTTTGCTAGCAGCCATTGCAATGAGTGTCCTAATGGTGCTCATCTTTGCCACGGGGCTGAATGTCTCTTCAAAGTCCACTCCATACGTTTGTGCAAAACCCTTGGCCACCAATCTTGCTTTGAACCTAGAAATAGATCCATCTGAATTCCTCTTTACTTTATACACCCACTTATTACCTATTACCTTCATGTTCTCCTTCTTGGGCACTAGAGTCCATGTTTGATTTTCCTCAAGTGCGTCGATCTCTTCTTGCATTGCCTCTTTCCATTCGGTGTACCTGCTTGCATCTTCATAGCAATCGGGCTCATGATCTTCTACTACTTTGTTCATATATGCATAATGTGTTGCCATGTATGAATCATAAGTAAACCTTTGAGTTGGATACTTAACTCTAGAAGACTTCCTTTCTTCACCTTTTGGAGGAATAAACCTCCTTTGCCTTGGGAACTTGATCTCTTTCTTTGACGTGGCTTCTTTCTCCATCATGTGTCCTTCATCATCTTCAACTTCATTACCTTCTTCATCCAACTCCACCAATGTTGCTTTGCCTTTGTTGATTGATTGTGCTTCATAGCTTGATGAAGATCTCCCCCTCCATGGTGAGTTCATGCTTGAACTATCTTCATTGATGGAACACCTTGGGCCGCTTAGCTCTAGGTCGATTTGTTCTTCATCATGTCCATGCTTTTCTTCTTCATAGTCCTGCATACAATCATACTACTTATACCAAGGGAGTAGCTCATCAAATGCTACATCCCTTGATATCCTCAAGTCCTTTGTGTTTGGGTTGAAGCACCTGTAACCTTTATGATCATTTGAATATCCTAGAAACACACACTTTTCTGCCTTTGGTTGTAGCTTGTGCCTCAATTCACTTGGCACATGTACATAACAAGTACATCCAAATATCTTCAAGTGGGAAAGATCAGGTTTCTTACCATAATAGGCTTGATATGGTGTCAAGCCATGGATCCCTGAGGTAGGAGCCCTATTCATTAGATACACGGCGGTATTTGCTGCATCACTCCAAAACATGTTAGGTACATTCATCTCATTAAGCATTGCTCTAGCGATCTCGGCAATGTATCTATTCTTTCTCTCTGCTACTCCATTTTGTTGGGGTGTGTACATGCATGTTACTTGCCTCTTGATGCCTTGATCCATTAAAAAATCAGAAAAATCATTTGAGAAATATTCTCCCCCTCCATCGGACCTTAGCTTCTTGATATATGTACCTGTTTCCTTCTCTACCATTGCCTTGAATGCTTTGAAACATGTAAACACATCTTATTTGTTTTTGATGAAATAAACCCAAACCATCCTTGTGCAATCATCTATAAAAGTGACAAAGTACTTGTTACCTCCAATGGATTGCTCTTTCGTTGGCCCCCACACATCTGTATGTATCAACTCCAATGGATGTTGGCTTATGTAGCCACTCTTCTTGAATGGAAGTCTCGCTTGCTTCCCTAGTTGACAAGATTCACATAAATGCTTCATACCTTGTCCTTGGAAGTTGGGAAGACCTTCAACCAGCCTCTTGAATTGCATTTCCTTCATTCTTTGTATGTTGATGTGACCTATCCTCTTGTGCCACAAGTCCAACTCCAAAATCCTCTTGTTTCCATATGTGAAGTAGACATGTTGAGTAGAATGAGAATTTACCTCCAAAGTGAAGAGTCTCCCTTGCTTCTTTCCTCTTGCTATGACCTTGTAACCTTGCTTAGGGTTCTCCACAAAGCATCCACCTTTGTTGAACCTTACTTGATAGCCTCTTTCAACCATTTGCCCAACGGACACCAAGTTCTTTGTGATGGTAGGTACATGCAAGACATCCTTGAGACATCTTCCTTCCTCCTTGTCATCCAAAGCTACATCTCCAACATGGGAGATCTCATGGGCTGTATCATCACCTGTTTCTACATGTCCTTTACCTTTGGGAACATGTAGATTAGTAAACCAAGAAGCATTGCAACTCATATGGTTGCTACATCCACTATCAATATACCAAGTGTTATCTACTTTGCTTGAATTCCCATTCATGTGCATCATCAAGAGATTGTCATTTTCTGAACTTGTAGAAGCATAATTACCTTGGCCTTTGTATGAAGAACCTTGATTATAGTTTCTTTGGTTTCCTCCCTTGTAGCAATCTCTAGCATAGTGGCCAAACTTGCCACATATGTAACATCCTTCGCCATCTTGATTCCTGTTTTGTTGATGTCGTCCTCCTCTTCCTCTTGATCTTCCTCTCCCTCTTTGTGATGAGGTGCCTTGGTCATGTCCTTGATTTCTTGAGTGGCCTTGCCTTCCTCCAAACCTTCCTTTGCCCCTTCCTTGTCCTTGTCTTCCTTTGCCCCTTTGATTACCTGCATAGAAAACTTGTGCATCTTTGCTTTTAGTTGAACTTCCACCTATGTTCATTTCTTCGGTGACCATGAGAGCAACCAATTGCTCAAAATCGGGAAGATTATCCCTTACATAAACTGAAGTGGTAAAGGGTTTCCACTTCTCATCATCTCTCAAACCATTGAGAGTATAAGCCACAAGATCGTCATCGTCTACGTGGCTTCCAATGGATCCCAATGCATCTGATAACTCCTTGACCTTAAGTATGTAGTCATTTATGCTACTCCCTGAGCTCTTCCTAAGGTTGTTGAGCTCATTCTTGAGTTGGATCTTCCTTGCTTTGGTGCTTGTTGAATAAAGCCTTTCAAGTGTCTCCCATACCTTCATGCTTGAATCCAGGTCTTGGATATGGCCGATCATGCTATTGCTAATGTGTTGGGAAAGAATAAAGATAACCCTCTTGTCTCTTTCATTCCATTCCCTAAAGGCCCTTCTCTGGTCATTGGTTGGATTCTCATCCAACCTAGGTCTTGGTTCACTTCCACTAATCAACCCCCAAAGGCCCTTGCCCATAAGATAGTTGGAGACCCTAAATCTCCATGGTTGATAGTTACCTTTGTCTAGCTTCTCAATTTGAGTGTTGAAGTCTCCCATATCTAGTCTTTGATACTTGACCTAGCCCTTGGCTAATGCTCCAATGTGTGTAAAATGAAAATGAGGCTCTGAGGTTACCTCAATCCAAAGCTTTCCTTAGATGGACACCTTGTGCTCTTGCAAATTTGAGTAGAATAGCTCCCCCTTGATGTGAGCTACCTCCAAGAAGCTTTTGTTGATGCAACTCTTCAACCACCAACTCCAAGAGGTCTTCTTGCTTGTATGTGATACCTCCAAGATGCCCAAATGCTCTGATACCACTGATGGGGGAAGTATCTCAACCCCTAAGCAACCATGAAGCGCGAATGACCTCCACAGGTATCCTTATTTGACCTCTGCACACCAAAAATGCTCTTACTCAGAGCTTATGCAGAGAACTCCAGTGAGCTTTTGTAGACCTGTAGTAGACACCAAGGGCTTTCCAACAAAACAAATTTCACTTGAAATGGATGCTTACACAAAGAGAAACAATGTCTACAACATGAGCTAGTTGAATGCTCACAACTGCTAGTCAAGCAGAGACCTCACTTCACTCCAGCAAACTTTTCTCAGAGATTATTCAGAGAATGAATCTCAAACTTGAGTCAACTTTAGAGCACTCTAATAGCTACCCAATGACACCAAAATCATAGCAAATGGATACATAGAGAAGGAGAACCAGCCCTTACAACAGAGAGCAAAATATTTCCAACAGAGCCTACACAAAGAGAGAGATATCAATCACACAACTTCACTAAAATGAATGTTGCTCCCAGCTTACTCAGAGAATGCTCCAGAGAATTGGTAAGCATAAAATAGACTCTTATAGCTATCCAATGAGACAAGAATTACATCAAATGGATACCATATGAGGGAGAACCAATGCTAACAACTTAGGGGTAGAGAGTTGCAACACTGCCTGCGCACACACATAGATATGCCTACTAAAAGAAAACAAACAAGCAAGCAAGGGGCTTGCTTATCACAACTCCAACACTTAGTTCTCACTTTACATGAGTTAAAACTCCAAGAAGATGGCCCAAAAGAAGTCGGGATACATGCTCCTTTTATAGTGAGAGGTGTGCCCCTAAAATCTAGGAACTACCTTTCCAAATCAGCCTCCTAACTTGGAGGAATTAGTTGAGATGACTTGGGGAGTGGTTGAGTGACTTTTCTTGATGGAATCTTGTGGCTTTTGGCTTCCTTTGATTGCTCCACATGTCCATAAAAGATTCCCCACGAATTTTTAGCTTGAAGCTTGACTTTTAACAACTCGACCTTGATGACAATGCTCCAAACAATTACATCGATGTAAGTGATTGTTTTGTTTTCTATTGATATAGAGTGAGATAGAGAGAGAGAGATGAAAGAAAGAGAGAGATCTGAGAAACATAAAGAGAGAGAGAGAGAAGGAGAAAGAAAGAGAGAGAGATGAAAGAGAAAGATAGAGAGAATGTGAAAGAGAGAGAGAGGTGAAATAGAAAGAGAATGAGATAGAGAGAGAGATTCATACATACATACACACACATATGCATAGACATACTCACATACATATTACATACACACATGCATATTACATACACACTCACATACATATTACATACACACATGCATATACATACACATACATATTACATACTCACATGCATACACACATATACATACATACATGCATATTACATACAAACATGCATATTACATACACACATGCATATTAGATACACACATGCATATACATACACACACATATTCATTCTCATACTCACATACATACATACATGTATACACACATATACATACACTTATGTACACACACACATGTATACATACACACATGCATATGCATACATACATACACACATATTTGCATGTACACACACACATACATACATACATACATACATACATACATACATACATACATACATACATACATACATACATACATACACACATGCATATTACATACACACTCACATATGTATACACACACATATGTGCATACACACATGCATATGCATACATACATACACACATATATGCATGTACACACACATACATACATACACACATGCATATTACATACACACACATATATATACACACTCACATATGTATACACACATGCATACATGCACATACACATACACACACATCACATATACATACACACACACACATATACATGTTTTAGGGTTAGGGTTTTAGGATTAGGGTTTTTGAAGGAGATTTTTGGCATCAGTTCTTTGGAATTCGACGAAGGAAAACACTAAGTGGACTTTGACGACAATGCTCCAAACAATTACATCAATGTAAGTAATTGTTTTGTTTTCGATTGATATAGAGTGAGATAGAGAGAGAGAGAGAGAGAGATGAAAGAAAGAGAGAGATACATACACTCATATTTGCATGTACAAACACATACATACATGCATACACACATGCATATTACATACACACACACATATAAATACACACTCACATATGTATACACACACATATGTGCATACACATGCATATGCATACATACATACACACACATACATACATACACACATGTAGATTACATACACACACACATATATATACACACTCACATATGTATACACACACATGCATACATGCACATACACATACACACACATCACATATACATACACACATACACACATATACATGTTTTAGGGTTAGGGTTTTAGGCTTAAGGTTTATGAATTTCTCTTTTCTTTTGTTTTGCAGGAGATTTTGGCATCAGTTTTTTGGAATTCGACGAAGGAAAACACTAAGTGGACTTTGACGACAATGCTCCAAACAATTACATCAATGTAAGTGATTGTTTTGTTTTCGATTGATATAGAGTGAGATAGAGAGAGAGAGATGAAAGAAAGAGAGAGATACATACACACATATTTGCATGTACACACACATACATACATGCATACACACATGCATATTACATACACACACACATATAAATACACACTCACATATGTATACACACACATATGTGCATACACATGCATATGCATACATACATACACACACATATGCATGTACACACACATACATACATACACACATGAATATTACATACACACACACATATATATACACACTCACATATGTATACACACACATGCATACATGCACATACACATACACACACATCACATATACATACACACATACACGCATGCATATTACATACACACTCACATATGTATACACACACATATGTGCATACACACATGCATATGCATACATACATACACACACATATGCATGTACACACACACATACATACATACATACACACATGCATATTACATACACACACATATTAATAGACACTCACATATGTATACACACTCACATATCTATACCCACACATGCATACATGCACATACACATACACACACATCACATATACATACACATATACACACATATACATGTTTTAGGGTTAGGGTTTTAGGATTAGGGTTTTTGAATCTCTCTTTTCTTTTGTTTTGTAGGAGATTTTTGGCATTGATTCTTTAGAATTTGACAAGAGATGATGTCAATTGGGCTTTGACAAGGGCGTTCAAAAGAATTACATCGATGTAAGTGATTGTTTTGTTCTTTATTATAAATAGAGATAGAGAGAGAGAGAGAGAATAAGAGAGAGAGAGAGAGAAAGAGTGAGAGAGAGAGATGAAAGAGAGAGAGAGATGAAAGAGAGAGAGAGAGAGAGATAAAGAGAGAGATATAGATAGAGAGAAAGAGAGAGACATAGAGATACATACACACAGATGCATACATATTACATACACATATGCATATGCATATGCATATGCATACATACACACACACATATACATGCACACACGTGTACACACGCATGCATACATGCACATACACATACACACACATCACATATACATCCACACAAACACACATATACATGTTTTAGGGTTAGGATTTTAGGATTATGGTTTTTTACTTTTACACATATACACACATAATACATACACACATGCACACATATACACATGCATACACACATACACATACACATACACACACACATACACATACACATACACATACACACACATACACATACACATACATACACACACATGCATACATACATACAGACACACATACATACATACATACATACATACACACATACACATAGAGAGAGAGAGTCACACGCACACACATGCATACATACACACACGTGACATATACATACACACATATGCATGTTTTAGGGTTAGGGTTAGGGTTTTTGGCTTTTACATATATACACACATGCATACACACATATACACATATGAACACATAATACATATGCACATACACATATATATACACGTGCATACACACATACACACATACACACATACACACACACATACATTCATAGACACACACACACACACCTTCTTTGCATGTGTATGGCAGTGGAAGACCAATATTTTGTATTTGATTTCCATATTTATTGAAATATATAACTTCTTTTGTACATGGTTCATTGTTCATTCTGATTATCTCTTTTGTGTCCAATAATACTCTGTTTCATGAAATCATATTTCAGTTGTCATTAGAGTACACATCACATGTACTCGGTTTTTTTTGGGCAGAGTGTATTGTCTTTTGTTAAGCAACAATGGTCGTCGGTATACGCGACAGTACTCCCAGTAGTGTCATCGGAATAACCGTCGGTACACCCAGCAGGCCTCGGTATAGGCGACGGTATCTCCAGTAAAAGCCTCGGTATGAGCGTCGGAAATACCGATGCAAATACCGACGCTTATACCGACACTATATATCGACGCTTATACCGACGTTATATATCGACGCTTATACTGAGGCTTTGGTACCGACGCGCACACCGACTTTTACACCGGCGTCGCGGCAAATAAAGTCGCGTTCATTTTCCTCGGTAAAAACCTCGGTATACCATCGATCTGTTGTAGTGAATTAAATGTTTTAAAATGTCCATATTGTATCAGATGGCTAGTTTGGATCCGGAGGAGAGAATGGCATGTCCTTGCACTTATTGCAAGTATCAAATTTATCAAAAATTATGGATTTGTACTGCACATGTTAGAGAATATGGATCCTTTGATAAAAGTCGACTACAAAACCTATGCCACCATTTGTGTGTTCCCTCTAGTGAGCAGGTGGACCCAAACAACATTGCACAGGTAACCTCTCCTGGAGAGAAGAGAACAAAGAGGGAGGTAGAAGTACAAGATACTAGTAGCATTACATAGAATGAACACATGGAAGAAATGCTCGAAGCGTTTTATGAGATGTACGAAGATCTTGATGGTGGAGTAGATGTCGTGCGTTTCATGGACACAACAAAATTTCCACAATCAAAAGTCGATGAACAATACAAGAACATGCGAAGACTAGCCCATTTACCACTACACACTCGATCACTCGCGATGCTGAATCTACAATCCATTTATGGATGGTCAGATAGTAGTGTCTTTGAATTGTTATAATCCATTGGAATGGACTATACTAAAATTCATGCTTGTCAGAATGATTGCATCCTCTTTCAAAATGAGTATGAGCATCTCCACATATGCCCAGAGTGTGGAGAAAATAGATTTAGAGTAGACCTTGTGGGCGAAGCAATATCCGCAAAGGTTCTTCACCACTTTCCTATAATTCCAAGAATTAAGAGCATGTTTAGATGCAAATCCATAGCTGAGTTAATGTCATGGCATGTAAAGAGCAGGTCTATAGATGGTGTAATGCAAGTGCTTGTTGACTCTGATGCTTGAAAACACATAGATAGTAAGTGGCCACAGTTTGCTAGTGAGCCTTAGAACTATTGTCTAGGCCTAGCTATGGATGGAGTAAATCCATTTGGTTTACGCAGCTCTTCATGGAGCATATGGACTTTATGTTCGGGGTGATGGTGGGGTGATGGTGAACTTTTTCCAAAAAAGTAGAGCTAGTGCAAGAGACGAAAATGCTCAAGAAGACCAGCTAGATTAGTATGGAGTGATTCAAGATATCTTGAACCTATCGTTGAGGAAGTTGGATTACTTTTTTTTTTATGTGAAATGAATCAAAGTAGTCACCTCAAGAAGAAATGCAACAGTGAGGCGGGATAAGAGGGGTTTGCTTCAAGTCCACTTCACAAAGTTATGGATGGATGAAAGAGATACATTTTTACTTCTGGAACACTGTGAGCAAGTTGTTTTTATGCCATATTTGAAAGAACCAGAGTGGCTATTTGTTTTACAAGTCTCCCTACATAGGAAACAAATTTGCGAGAACATAGATGTAGAAGAAAGTCCATCTCTAGTGGACTCTCATATTCATTCAGTAGTGAAGGAGGAAGATATCATTGTCCGAGATGAAGAGGTCTTTGAAGAAGATGAGATACATGATGAAACAATAGATGATGATCAAGAAGAAGCTAGCATACCAAGAGATCTAGAAGTCACCAATGTAGAGATACATATCCTTTGTGCATCAGATCTCCAAAAGGATGCTAGAATAGAGGATTTTTTAATCAAACACTTGTACGAACTAATTCGTGTTTTTTTTTGTGATGTTCTTTTGTACACTACTATTTCTCTATATTACCTTTATTATTGGTATGCTAATCATTTGATTTCTTTTGTTACAAAGCACAATGGGAGACAGTCCTCCAATCACTCCATATTCCATGATTGAGAAGTAGTTCTTGGAGTTTATATCTCAAGTGCCTCTCACGTATATGGCCACTGCATCAGAGTAATGGATCACTCACGATAGTACTCCCCTTGGCCTCACTCCCACCGACATCACTCCCGCCAGTGTCACTCCTGTGGGCGAGGCTACTCCATCGAAGGTACATCTTCTGGCTTTATGACTCCACCATGACCACCTGCTCAGCCATCCCCTAGTGGCTCTAGTAGTAGATGTGTGCGTTTGACACCTCAATGCGATATAGATGCTGGCCCATCCCATAGGTGGAGCTCATGCTCTAGAAGAGGAGGTTCCAGAAGTGGATCTACAAGTGGCTCTGGAGGAGGCGGATGTTGTGGAGGTAGTGTGGTGGATTTTGTATTGCCACTTCTACTCGTAGAGTGAGTACCTCAGATGTAGGCATGCCACATGGTACGCCACATGGTACACCATGTGGTACACCACATACACCTTGATGTGCTCATAACCATGATGACTCTAAGGTGTATAGTATCTATGATGGAGATCCGGTGATGGATGCGGCCAAAAAGGCCATGTGTCAGTGTACAAAACAGCTTTGCTCCATACGTTTGGACACTCTATCATGTTTAAATGGAGTGAACAGGATAAAGATCATAAAAATTATATCACAGAGACGATCTATCAAGAGTTCCGGCCAAAATATGGGCATCCTATTGTGAGCTCAGAGTGGATTTAGCACACGGCATATGAGGTTATGTCCCATTGATGATTCGAGGCTCATGATGCTTTCAAATCAGACTTACCAAAGCCTATATGGTTAGATGCTAAGGAGTGGGATATGATTTGCAACGAGTAGTAGCAGAATCTTGATCGATATCGCCAGCAACGAGATGGGGCAGCCACACGTCTAGATACGATCGAACCGTCATATTTGGGTAGCAGCGGATATGACACTATGCATCACGAGTTTGTAAGTATCATTTGGTGTATTGAATTTGTTTGTGTTAAGCATGTCATGTATGTTCATCTAATGTTTTGCATATTTGTTGCAGGAGTTGGGAATGGGTCGTCCTCTAACACAAATTGAGGAGGCCTATGGATATCATCATGGATTTGTTGCACTATTGGAGGACTTGGAGGGACGCGGTGCAGTCATTTCATGTGAGCTTCTACGATGAAGGTGATGAGCTTATAAACTCGGTTTGGTGTTTTTAGTTGTTGTTTGTAAATATCATGTCAATTTGTCTCATTTCATGAATGTTCTTTGTTGCAAGACTGTTGGTATACATGTTTTGATCCTTTTGGGCATGTGTATGGCAGTGGTATATCATAATTTTGTATTTGGCTCATATATGGTAGTGATGCACAAGAATTTTGTATTTGGTTCCTATATGGCAGTGCTTTGCCACATTTTGCATTTGGCTTATATATGGTAGTGGTTTGCCACACTCTTGTACATGCTTCATTTATGGAATATATAACTTTTTTGTACATGGTTCATGATTCATTTTGCTCATCTCTTTTATGTCCAACAGTATTTTGCTTTATGAAATCATGTTTTGGTTACCATGATGTTGTGTAGCAAAAGACAATACACTCTGTGCAAAAAAAATTTGCAGATATGATCGTCGATATGCATCGGTACTCCCAGCATGGTCAGTGGTATGCACGATGGTACGCCCAGCAAGGTCGCCGGTATGAGCATCAGTATTATCGACGCTTATATCCGTGCCTATACGGGCGCTTGTATTGGCGCTTTGATATCGATGTCTATGACGACCCTTACACCAGCATCACGGGAAAAATTGCACCCATGCATTTGCCTCGATGGAAGCCTCAATATACCCCTTATATGTTGTAGTGATGGTATTTTCACTTAGTTCCATGTCCAATATACCTATTTTTCCTTTTCCCAAAATTGGAATTCATCCAATTTGACTGTTTGAAATAATGAAAAATGGTGGAAATGGATTTTTGAGGTTGTAAAGATTTCTCTTCTTCTTATCCATTATGGGGGTTTTATGACTCCTCAAAAATATCCATATCCCAAGCGTCATGTATGTCAAGTTGCATCTCAAACCTCTTGACGCCATGATTGCTCCTACATCATTTCCATTAGTATTCGCATGAGTACATTTCCATTTTATATCTAGGAGGCACTCCATTTACATTTTATATTGTATCTTTTTGTATTTGGGTACCTTGCCATTTTCTTCTACCAGTGTCTTCATTCTCCAAGGGGAATTATCCCACATTTGATGTACTTTGGAGATCATCCCTCTCCAACTCTATATAAGGGTGACCTCTCTACCCATTTGTACTTGGTTAGAAGCTTGAGGAGCCTACTCCATGCTCTTGAAAAGCTCACTCTAGTTCATGTGAGTTTCGTCATTTCATGGTCTACTCACTTTGAGTCTCTCACTCTTTTTCATTTTGCTTATGTGTGCGTACCCTCTACATGATATCAGAGCACTAGGTGGAGATCTTGGTGGTTTGTTTGGCGGTGATTTCGGTGGTGGTGTTGTTGCTTCTACTGAGTGTTGGTAGTTTTGTGCTCTCCTCATTGAGAGAAGTTATTGCCATCAGTTTTTACTCTTTAGGGCCTCATTTTGCCCATTTTCCCACCCTCTCACCCTTCTTCTTCATCAGTTTGTTCACCTTTTTACCCCCATTTTCTCACACTCCCACCCTCTTTGTGGAATTATTAAGTGGTTGTTTCACTATTGTAATCTATATGAGGAGACTCTACACTGTTTTGTCATGCAATGTGGCATTTTCTTGAGCTAGTAGCATGCATCTCAGATTTTGAAAGTGTTTATAAACACTCTTCAACATTCATCGTCGTGAAATTTGTTGATTTCGCACCACAAGCTATTGCACCTTGTAATCTTTGTGGTGTAATCTCAACAGTTTGTGGTCATTTTTGTCAATCGGTTGCATACAAAGAGCCTTTCTCTCACTTTAATTGATTTGGAGATCTTGCAATAGGTGGAGGAGCTGGACAACTCATTGTCTTGTTAGGGAAGACCTAAGTGCCAAAAGAAGGCGGTTCTTATCTTCAACCTATCTAGCACAATCCATATTGAATATTGAAGTTGTTGCTTGTGAAGCACCACCACCACTATGTTGAAGATACCATGCCCAATTTGCGGAGACACTTCCATTTCTTTTTCTCTCAAGTTCGAGCTCTCTTCATATCCACGATCTATCTATAGCACGACTCCTCTCTGTGCATCTTGTAGGTCTTGCTTCCATTTTATCTTGCTTTCTTGTCATTCACATTGTTACAAGTTTCAGCTTTAGTTAAGATTGGCTTGGTTGTGACATTTCTTCATGATAGATGTACAAATCATGATCTGTCAAATGGCGATGTCATTATTGCTTCTGGCATTTTATGTCATGTGTTGTATAAGCCCATAGACTATGAGAAATCTGTGAATAATTCAGCATGTGCAGTACATGATTCTCAGGCTTTATCAGATGCAAAGCTTTGGCATGCACGCTTTGGTCATCTAAATTTTACTAGTTTGCTAAACCTGCAGAAATCTGAAATGGTGTCCTCTTTGCCCAAACATGAGACACCTGGTCAACATGTATGTGAAGGCTATATTTTGGGAAAAATAAAGTATTATGCCTTCCCAAAAGATGGTTCAATTTGAGCTACTTAGAAAGTGCAGCTTGTTCACAGTGATGTTTGTGGTCTTATGCAGACTTTTGGCAAGTTAGAGATGGTTAAGGTAGATTCTCTTTTCAAGCTTAAGTGGCCACAACATGATATATGGGCCTTGACATCTTTGAAGCATAAGATGATGATGGACATACATAACTCTTTGAAATTCACAAAAGTTTCTAGATCTGTGGGATTACATTGGTGTGTTCTTGTTCATTTTTTTGTACTTCTATTTCAGATATTCACAATTCCAGAGACTTCAACAATGTTCATGTTAAAAAATATCACATATGAGCAGGTGAAGGGTTTACTACGTGAAAATTGGGGACTTGTAGAAGGATGCACCAAAGGGGATAGATACCTGTGTAAAATTGGTGCAACAGGCATAGGATTTTGATATTTAAAACACCATACTTCATTGTACACTAGATTCTATTATGATCATTGGATGTGTAAACTTGGTGAATGGATACCATTACAAAGTTCTGAGGGTTTTTTATTTCATTTGAAATTAAGATAAATTTGACCAACAATGAGATGGAAGTCATTTCAATGAATCATCATTGGACCCTTGCCAACATGAGACAATATCTATTAATAATGGGATTTGAGGATCTAGATCAATTTAAGTTCAGAGTACAAGGGCATAAGGTAAACAATTTATGGTACTTTTTCTTTTATTTATACGAATCATTATATTCAAATATGATATTTAAAGTTTTTTATTTGTCTACAAATTGATAAGAGGTTGGAGGATAAAATTAAAGCTCTTCCTGAATGGAGTGTAGATGGAACTCAACTTTCATTGTCATAGCTCAAGAACTATCTGAGTACTTGCTTGTACACATAACCCATTTTCCATTCATAGTCCTTCCTCTACTACAAGATAATGCACATGATGTAAAACCTTTTGATGTCAATATGATGTAAAAATTATCAAAACTTTGATTTTTGCCATGGCAGTATATATTACAATGTAAGAATTCCAAGAATTCTATTTTTTCTACTATGTAGATGTGGTATTTCTTATTATGTTAAATGATTATCTGTTCAATCATTTTTATGAGTCAAATTTTTTTTTGGGAGTTTTGTGCATGATTCTTATATTTGCAGCTTTTTTTACCTTTAAATGGATCCCATTCACTTGAAAATATTGAAACTACTATAAAAGCAAGTCTTATTCTCTCATTTCTCACTTTTGTAACCAAGAAGAGCTAGATGCACCCCTAGAGCAAGCACCCCATAGCAATCATGCTACATTCATGCACAATGGCTGCCTCCACCTCTACTACCCCCTATTCAAATGTCCTCGAGAACTCTTCAATGAGTTCTTGGAATCAACTCAATACAAAGGTCAAACACACTTGTATGACCTTGTTTCTAGAATTCGGAATCTGGACAAGACAATCAGACCCACTTCCACTGTGCTCGAGGAAATCGTAGAATTCCTTTAGTACCACATTTTGTGCTACTCTATAGATATCCCACCTTATGAGGGTAAGCGGGTCTCGTGTGACCTTTTTCACTACATTCATAAAGGTGATGAAGCCTTTATGAAGCACCTCAAGCGCTTCATGAAAATTGCTTACAGTGTAGGTCATTTGTTAGATGAAATGGTTCCATTGATAAAACAACTTAACAAAAAGAAGAGGATGGGTACTAGGTACCTCTCTTATATTTCCACAACAATATTTATCAATGAGAGTTGGAGCCTGCACCCATGGATCTCCCCAACCTTGTCATAGGGGGATTTGTTCATTGAAAAAATGAGCCTCAACAAGAGGCCAAAAACTTAGCCAAAGAGAGACTCGACCCCTTTGAGCCCACATTTTTGTGGTTGGGGCTTTTTTGGCATTTTGAAGACTATCCAAGCTTATTACATGCATAAAGAGTCAAAATCTAAAAGAATGAGGCCAAAAAGCACAAAAATAAACCCAAGGCAGTCTCAATGTTAACCTTGATAACTATTGTGATCTTAGACTTCTTGTAATCCTGTTTTAGATTCATTAAACTTGATTATTAGCCATGCCTAGGCTTATAAAAGCCAAAAAACCCCCAACCATAGATTTAGGGGATTCCGGCCTACAAAATTTTTGCAGGCTTGAATCCCATGTTTCTATGGATGGGGATTTTTTGGCTTTTATAAGCCTAGGTAAGGATTGCATGGTCATTAATTGACCATATTCAACTGATTTAAAGTCAATAGTATATGTATAAACAATACCTACCCTATATGTAGATCCTAGGCCCTTATGGAACATAATGTGCAAAGAAATAGATAAAATTACATTCTCTTTTTAAAAATCAGCACAATAGAAATAGGATAGAGATTGAGAGAGAGAGAGAGAGAAACAAATAGACAATATATGCTAAGACAAAACATTTCATTAATCATTGAAGTACATTGCAAAAGATGCTTCTCAAAAACTACATATTACAGATGTCATGGGTTATCTTCGCTTATTTTTCTAGCTAGCTGAATATCCTTGGGTTGTATAGTTACTCTCTTGGCATGGATAGCACATAGGCTAGAATCTTCAAGCATGGAGATGAGGTAGGCCTCTATTGCCTCTTGAAGTGCCTCAAGGGCTACCCCTTGTATTCATAGACTTGCACAATAGCTTTGTCGTTCTTCCTTTGCCACTCTTGCAAATGCTCTTTGTGGTATGCAAAGTTCAATTGATTTTTTATAATGTCATATCTCTGCAAATACTCTACAGTGTCTTCGACATCTTTGTAGATCTCTTGCATTAGGAGGAATGTTAAGTTGTCATTGAGGCCTACATCATGGTTGATAATTCTTTTTTCTCTGATGTAAATGATGTGAAGGTTTTTTGTAGTGCTTGCTTGTTGATGAAGCCCTGGCATCTTCAACAAATGACCTACACAATGAGAAACTCAATCTAAAAGTCTTCGATGGCATCTTCAACAAATGACCTCCACAATAAGAAACTCAATCTAAAAATCTTACAACATAAATAAACAATTTAAACACAAACCTAAGTGCATAAAAGTGTGCTTTCGTGCTCCACCACCAATTGAAAGAGCTTGAAAGGATGATAATGGTCATTTCCTGTACCTCATACCAAGTGGAGTCTCTTTTAGTTGTGTTAGATTGGCTTTTAACTTTGTAATTATCCTCTCCTTTTCTTCCACATCTTGTTGGAGTATATTATTGTACTCTTCCAAAGATTTGACAGTACTTTCTAAAGTGTGTATCTTCAAGTGGTTGTGATGACATTGTTGCATCCAATAATTTGCAATAGATGTTGAATGGATAGAGAATTGCTTAGTAGTCGAGCTTCACCACTACCAAGGTACTGTAGAAACATGGAGATACTATGAAATCTAGGATGAAAATTAGACAATGGATCTAAGGGATACAATGAAACATTGACCCAAAGATCAATATTATTCTCTCTAGTTGCATGCTGTTCATTTTGAGAATCTTTGTCATTGCTATCTCTAGTTGTCAGTGCAAATTCTATTGTAACATGAACATGTACACTCATTGAATGAGGAGCATGTGTTGGTGTTGGTGTCATGTTCATAATACATGTGAGCACCATGATGTTCCAAAATGTGATCACTGAATAGAAAGAAACACAGAGATGGCTAGAATGGCTTGTACAATAGCTGTATTGCAAAAAAAAAGTGTGTTTTGGTATGTGGATTTGTCAAAATGACTTTTTCTAGTGTTTAAAAGTGAAAATAAGTTTTATTTTCAAAAACTCATGTTTTGGGGAAACCAAATTTATGATTTTGATGATGTGGCACTTAACTTTTGGAGGGATTTTCAAAAGTATGTTTTCTAAGTGTTTTTTATAAAAAAAATGGATTAAAAAAAGTAACTTCTAACATATCATAAAATTATGGGCCATTTTGAATAAAGAATTGCTAAAAAAGAGACTTTTTTAGAAAAGTCAGTTTTTTATTCATATAGGTGGACGGATTTGATGAGGTGGAAATTGGCTTTTCTCTCTCTCTTTGTACAAAAGAGAGAGATGATCCTAGCTTAGCCTAAAAAAATGTCTAGTTCAACCTATTAAAAAGTGCTCTATTAAATGCACTTTGTTGTTGATATATTTAGGTAGTGATGTGTCTGAACACTCTAGGACGATCAGGGAACTTTTTTCCCTCTTTAGGAGGTTTCTTTCCCCCGGTTTGTATATACACCTATTACCCTAATGGGCTAGTTATCTTTCTACATTCTAGTGGTAATACATTCAGTATTGTGTGTTGCACTCCAAGCTTCTTATTCTTCTTTGTGTTGTTTGCGTGCTTTTGCATACCTCAAACTCCAACAATTGGTATCAAAGCAGGTCACCGCTTCATCTAGGGCATCATCGACACCCCTCCAATCACAGTCTCATAATCGCATGAAATTTGGGGAGCATACTCAAGGTGATTAGAAGATCAAAACGGATTTGCTCTATGTTGCCAAAATCGCGATCTAAGCATGTTTTGGCCTCCAAACACACTATCATAGCACCTGTGCAAGCAATTTCATCTTTTTGTGCCAAACATATATATAGGTTTCGGTTCACCAATATAAGCATCTCAAAGTCTGCTACAAGTCTAGCTGAACTCAATAAGGTACTTCTGTTCAATGTTTTGAAATACAATCATTTTTCTACATTATAGTATTTTAGTGAGTGGCCATGGCTGAAAGCAGTGATGTATTCCATATATTGGCTGTTGAGGATAAGTTGCACGGTACCAATTACCCATTATGGGCTTCTATGATGCATCATGTATTGGTTGCAAAAGGACTCTAGAATATTGTGCAGGGTGTTGAAAAACATCCTATTACACTTGCAAACATAGTTATTGAAGGTGATCCAAACGGTGTTAAAGATGATGATATTCTTCATGTTCATGTTCGTGTTGTGGTTCCTGCTATACCTACTGCAGAGCAAATTTTTTGGGATGGCAGCAATGCTCTGCTGGAATTTGGGGCCCCAGGATCATTCCAATACTAAAACCTCTTGAGCATACACAACTTAATTGACAAGATGATAAGTGAGATAGAGAAAGAAAGAGATCTTGAGACAAGGATAGGGAACGTAAGCTGGATGCTTACTTCACTAAAAATAATAGATGTCCAAATTACAACATGGGAGTACTACTCAACCATATAAAGTGGTTCACTCACTAATGGAAGAATAAGAAGATGATGATACAAAATTTAGATTATGTCGAAATAATCTAAGTGTGTGTGAAGAGAATGAAGCAACGAAGCTAACAAAATAGTGTAACAAAATTGTAAATCAACCACAAGGTTAACTCGCAAAAGATAGTTACCACCACCTCGTAGAAGACTTCCTGTTGCAATGAGAGTAGCCTCTCCTTCACCAAAACTTCACCTCCTTCAAGAGTGTGAGAACACTCTGTCTTCAAGAAGATCTCCAAGCTCTAGATCTTTAAGTGAGTGATTTACACAATGAGCCAAGGTCCTTATTATATGCTCTCGAATATAGTGGTAGTGTACCTCTATATGCTTTGTCCTTGCATGATGCACTGGATTCTTAGCTATAGCTATAACACTTTGGCTATCTAAAAATATCTGCTATACCCAAAAGTGAACTTGATTTGATGAAGCCCAGTGGAGTCGATTGCTCCTCGTATATTTGACTTCTAAAGATCTTTGCCTTTTGAGCTCTTTGCTTCATTTCAAACCTAATAAAAGTGAAGCAACATCCACACATCATCCGAAGGCAAAGGAACAATTGAAGTTTTAATGAAGGTTTGGAAGTCAAGGACTGAAGGAAAATTCAAGTTGTGAAGCATGAAGGAAGAATACATCCAGAAGATGAAGAGGTGTACACATATGTACATTAATACAGAGATAGTTCACTTATACTTTTGTATAGTCATGATATTGTAAATATTTGCCTATATATACAAGTAAAAAGTCGGGGCAAATATGAAGCATAAAATTCATAAAATATGCAATCTGAATATGATGCAATAATGAAGAATGGTACTTGGTCTTTATGTGATTTGCCTCCTGGCAAGAAGGCCATTGGCACTAAGTGGGTATACAAGCTGAAGCGTAAACCTGATGGTACAGTTCACAGGTATAAGGCTAGGCTTGTTGCAAAGGGTTATGTGCAGGAAAGAGGCATTGATTTTGATGAGACCTTTGCACCTACATGCCGTATGACTACTGTTCGGAGCATTTGTGCACTTGCAGCCCATCATGGTTGGAATGTACATCAGTTGGACATTAAAACTGCATTTCTGAATGGTGACTTGCATGAAGAAGTGTATGTTTTTCAGCCCCGCAGCTTTGTGCAGAAAGGGCATGAAAACTAGGTGTGTAGGTTAAAGAAGGCATTATATGGTTTAAAGCAAGCACCACGTGCTTGGTATGAGAAGATACATGCCTATCTGATGGCACATGGTTTTGAGAACAGTCCAACTGAAAGCACCTTATATGTTAAGCATGCTAATGATGTGCTTCTGATCATTGTTGTCTATGTTGACGACATGCTGCTCACTGGTCCTATTGAGAAGCATATTGCTGATTTTAAGGTTGATTTGCATGCCTCATTTGAGATGTCTGATTTGGGGCATTTGCATCACTATTTAGACATTCAGTTTATGCAAGTTGATGGTGGAATGGCATTGTGTCAAATGAAATATATTGACACATTATTGCAGCGTTTTGGCCTTGAAGACTGTAAGCCTATTGCCACTCCTATGGAGACAGGTTTACGATTGAGTCTTCATGATGCTGGAGATGCATTTGATGTTTTTCTCTATCAGCAGGCTGTTGGATGCTTGATTTACTTATGCATTACTCGGCCAGATATTCAGTTTGCTGTCTCACAGATGAGCAGGTTTATGCATTGCCCAGGAGTCAAGCATTGGCAGGCAGTTAAGTGTATCTTTCACTACTTGAGTGGTACTTGGCTACTTGGGTTGTTTTATCCCAAGGGGGGATCACTACCACCAGATTTGCATGCTTTTTCTAACTCTGATTGGGTTGATTGCTATGACACTCGTGTGTCCACTAGTGGCTTTTGCTTCATGCTTGGTAGCTCATGTATATCTTGGTTGAGCAAGAAGCAGCCTACTGTGGCCACTTCCAGTTGTGAGGCTGAGTATAGGGCAGCTTTCACAGCTACTGTTGAGTGTGTGTGGCTCAGATGCCTTATGGCTGATTTGGATGTTGGTTAGTCTTCTGCCACCACCATCTTCACTGACAGTCAGAGCGCATTGGCAGTTGCGAGGAACCCTATGTTCCATGCTCGCACTAAGCACATTGAGGTGCATTATCATTATTTGAGGGAGAGGTTCTCTGCTGGGGAGATCAGCTTGGCATATGTGCCCACGCAGGAGAACATTGCAGACCTTTTCACGAAGGCTCTGCCTAGAGAGAAGTTTGAAGCTTTCCACAAAGCTTTGGGCTTACTTCCTTTTGTGGAGTGATTATTTCCACATAGCTTGGCACTTCCTTATACATGAGTGCCATCTCCTTGTTCACCGCATCACTCCGAGGGGGGATTTGTTAATATATTTAGGTAGTGATGAGTGTGAACACACTAGGACCACCGGGGCACTTTTTTCCCTCTTTAGGAGGTTTTTTCCCCCCGGCTTGTATATACGCCTATTGCCCTAATGGGCTACTTATCTTTTGTACATTCTCTAGTAATGCATTCACTATTGTGTGTTGTGCTCCAAGCTTCTTCTCCTTCCTTGTGCTGTTCGCGTGCTTCCACAGATGTCTATCTCCAACAGATCATTGCTTGTGATAATAATATCATCAACATACACACATAAATAGATCACTTCAAATCCATTACTCTTTATGAACAAAGAGGTATCCGCCTTGTTAACTTTGAATCCTTGGTCCTGCAAATAAGTCACCAATCTGAAATTCCAAGTGCTTGGAGCTTGCTTCAATCCATACAAGGCTTTCTTTAATTTCCATACATAGTTGGGATGATGTACATCCTCTTTCCAGGAGGTTGTGCCATATACACTTCCTCTGAAATCCATCCATTCAAGAAAGCATTCTTTACATCAATTTGATAGAGCTTCCAATTTCTAGATGCAGTAAGACTAATGAGAACACCTAATTGTAAGCATTTTTGCAACAGGAGAGAAAGTCTATTTATGTCTATTTATACTTCCATATGGATTCCTCTTGATTTTGTATATGCATTGAGATCCAATTACCTTCATAACAAGACTTTGCTTAAGAGGTTCATATTCCCATCTGATGTCTTCACATTACCTATCTTCTTCGCTGAGTGCTTTGTGTCATCTCCTCTCTGCACTTCATGCTTGTTATGAGGATCTTCCAAATCAAAAAGTAAAGCCACATTTTTTGCTACATGGTTTGAGCATCCCGAATCAATGTAAAATATGTGATCATCATCCTTACCCTTCTTCACTGATAGATTCATAATCAATAATGAATCTTCTTGCCTTTGGTCCTTTGCATAGTTATTGTAGTCTCTTCTTCCTCTATGGCCACTTTGATAGTTGTTGTTGTTGTAACTATTGTTGTAATAGTTGTTGTTGTTGTAACTATTGTTGTAATAGTTGTTGTTGTTGTAACTATTGTTGTAATAGTTGTTGTTGTAGCCTCCATTGTATCTGCCTCTATTTGATCCATAGCCACCTCTATTGAATCCTCTTCCTCTTGAGTTCCTCGGGTTCCTGAAACATTCTTCAGTAGTATGATCAGATAAACCACATATATTGCAAGGTTGAGATGATTGGAATCTCCCCTTGCCTTGCTTTCCACCTCTCCCTCTTCCTCTAGCTCTTCCTCTACTTGCAAAGTTTTCTTGGAAAGAGCTACCTTCATCTTCATTCTTCCTATTCTTTGACTTGCCCTTGACCTTAGCTTTAGTAGAATATAAGGTAGAAGTTTGATTACCTCTTGAGGACTCACCAACTTTGCTAATCTTTGCTTCATGAGTGAAGAGTTAGCCCATGAGTGTGCTTAGGTCAGGTACATGCATATCCATGTACAAATCAATGGCTGTTGTGAATGACTCCCACTTGTTGTATGCTTTGCTTCCATTTATTATTTGTCTAATGATTTGATCCTCTTCAATTACCTCTCCAATGCTTCCAAGTTGGTCGGAAATATACATAATCAGTCACACTTTGCTTCGGCCTTTTCTTCATTGTTGTGAACTCCATCCACAATTGGTTCTTCCTTGCTTGAGTGTTGGAGGAGAAGAAAGAAGCAAGTGCATTCCAGGTCTCTTTTGATGTCTTGCATCCCTTTACATGAGGTAAAAGAAAATCAGAGATTGAGTTTAGAATATAGGACCTTACAAGTGCATCCTTCTAACACCAATTTGAAAGTCCTTCCAATTCTTCATGTGATGGTTTCCCTTTGTTCCTCATGGTTGGCATTGCTTCATCTCCGGATATGAATCCATATAGACTCCTCCCTTGAAGGTAAGCTTCCATCCTAAGAGACCATGCTGGGTAGTTGTTTGAGAGAAAATAACTTAGCAAGTCATAGGACCATCCCGATTTTCACGGGCTATAGCAATACTCAGACCTGTGAGAAGGAGATTCTATGGATAGTTTTTTTACAAAGATCAAAATTTGGAGTAGTTGGTTTTTGCTGATGAAGTCTTGCCTGCTAGTTCACTTGTGTAAACTGATCTTTATGTTCTTCCAGATTCATATCAGAGTTTTGCTTCTACTCTTCGATTGATGAACGGAAATCCAAATGCCTTAACGTTTGAGTAGTTAGTCTCTCTTTTGTTGCAAGAAGATTCAGTCGAGGGAGAATAGGTCCATTATGCATGTTGTAGATCAAGCTTTTTTAGCTAGTTAGAAGGGAAAATGTAAATGGAGCTCATCCAGTAGTAAGCAAAAATCTGCTAATGTTGCACAATTAAAGAAGGAAGACAAAGATGAGAAGAAAAAAAAAAGAAAAAATAGTTTTGCACATACTATAAAGAAAATGATCATGTTGTAAAGAGTTGTACAAAATTGTCTACAAAAGAGGCAAAGAAGAAAGAGGCTCAAATGGTTGTTGTAGAGGCATCTACCCCTTAAACAGAGTTTGCTAATCTTGTGTAAAATGAAGAATGGGAATTTACTACTATCTCTAGGTATGACCCATCTTCTCATGAATGTCTTATGTTTGTAGTAGACTCAGATGTTTGGTACTTTGATAGTGGGGCAATCAAACATATTACCTCGCAATGCAACTTCTTTCATTCATTTGAGCATGCTCCTATAGGGAATAATGTCACATGCATAAACAACTCCTCATATCTTGTAATGGGAGTTGGTAAGATCATTTTGACTACTGTTGATGGTAGTTCTTTTACATTGCTAGATGCTTTGTATGTGTCAGGGATCAAGAAAAATCTATTGTCAATTTCAACATTAACCAAGATTGGCTTGGTCATCAAATTTGTTGATGACATGTGTACAGTTCATGATCTCTCCAATGGTGATGTCATTGTTGCTTTTGGAATTTTATGTCGTGGGCTTAATAAGCTCATAGACTCTCCAAAATCTGTGAATGATTCAACATGTGTCATTCAAGACTCTCACTAATGCAGGAAACTAGATGATCAAGTAGTGAAATGTATTTTTTTTGGGTACAATTATGAAAGCAAAGGCTATCATTTCTATCATCCACAAACTAAACAAATTCTGGTTAGCCATGATGTTATTTTTGTGGAAGATGCAATTCATCCATTACTCTCATGTACTAAGAGGACATCACTTAGCTCCAAAGATGTGTATGTTGTCAACCTTTACAGGTTTCACATGCTGATGTAGATCATTCCATTTCTGATGTCGATTTACATCACACACTTGTAGATGAGAGGGCTGATATAGAGGAGGCAAAAACTATTCCAAAATAGTTGGTACAAAATTTGCAAGATAGAAAATTAGATTCACCTCTATCATATCATACTCGTTAATGCTCTCATAGTGCTTTATTTCCATCAATTTGCTACCCAATGGCTGCCTCTAGCATTTGTGATGAGCATGAGCCTATTTCTTTTGATGCAACACAAAATTCAAAAAATTGGATGGCTGCTATGCAATCAAAATATGATGCCATTATGAAGAATGGTCTTAATCTTTATGTGACATGCCTCAATAAAAATAGACTATTGGTACTAAATGGGTATAGAAGCTCAAACGTAAGCCAAATGAAACACTTGATAGGTATAAGGCTAGGCTTGTTGCGAAAGGTTATGCTGAAGAGAGAGGCATTGATTTTGATGATCTCTTTGCATCCACATGTTGAATGACCATCCTTTGTAGCATCTATGCACTTATAGTTCATCATGGTTGGGACCTACATTAGCTGGACATTAAAACTAAATTTCTAAATGGTGTCTTGCATGAAGAAGTGATTGTATTTCAGCCCCATGGTTTTTTTGCAAAAAGGGCATGAACACAAAGTGTGCAAAATGAAAAAGGCATTATATGGTTTGAAGTAAGCACCAGGTGCTCAGTATAAAAATATATATGCCTACTTGATTGCACATGGTTTTGAGAACAGTCCAATTGAGAGCACCTTATATGTTAAGCATGCAAATGATGTGCTTTTGATCATTGTTGTGGATGTTGATGATATGTTGCTCATTGTCATAGTTGGACCCAAAAATTCAGTCATAAGAACTAGAGATGAGGAACTACTCAAGTCATAGAAATATCATATACTTGTAGGGAGTATTGACAAACAAGATTACCAAGGAGTCTTAGCTTGTTGTGTGGCAGAGGAAGAGCATGATAAATGGTTGCAATTAGCACATGTAGATGCATTAGAGCAACACAATTCAAAACACAAAACCCTACAGACATTGAAGCGATAGGTGTATATTGGCCAACCATGGAAGCAAATGTCTATAGGAGGATCAACAATTGTCCAACATGTATTAACAAAACTCTTGTTGACCATGCAACTTTATATCAAGTGTCTCTAATACTAGATTGGAGCACTCCAATCCATTACCTCCATCTTCCTTGATCATTGAGGTCCTCCCTCGTGCATAGCCAATGATGACTTTGGTGATTCAAATGACAAGGTATGCCAAGGTCTATGCATTGTTCTCCACCTTAGTCGTAAGCCTTGGGCAGGTGGGCGGGTCATCATAAGGAATTCTTTGAGATCTTAAACTTTTGAAAAACTATCAACCTACTAGTATCAAGCTCTTGGAGCTTGCTTAACTCCATACAATGTATTTTCAAGCATTCAAACCTTGCTTTAGAATTGAGGCTCCTCAAAACCTAGTGGTTTAGATACATATACCTCCCCCTTGAACTATCTATTCAGAAAAGTTGTTTTTACATCCATTTAGAATACATGCCACTTTGTGAATTGTGCATATTCAAATTTTTGGTGTAGATGTCACTTGGGTATAAAATATTTGTTTTGCTAAGAATCATTATGCAACAAGTTGAGATTTTTACTTATGTAAAGTACCATCTACTTTATATGTGGCTTTCGATATCTGATTATCACCAATTATCTTTTCTTTGGTAGCAAGTCAATCAGCTCCCAATCATCATTTTTGAGAATGTTTTCATACTTAATCTACATTGCTTTTTTCCACTTGGGGTCTTCTAAAGCTTCATCTACTGAGTTAGTTTGATCCCATAATTTTTTTCCATGTTATATGATGCTCTATCTTGCTCCTCAATCTGCTTGATCTATGCAACCCATTTGGAGATGACTTTGGAACATCGACTTGAGGATTGTGATCATCAAAGAATTGTTATGATCACTTTGGAAGTGGCTTAGGATGTGCGGTAGCAATGTCTTGGTTTTTTGATGGGGGAATGACATTATGAAATTTCCACCTCTTTTTCTAATCTTGACTATATATGAAAATGCACAATGTAGTTATTTTTTTAGTTGATGAGATATTGGATTTACCTTTGTTACACACTAGGTGTGTTCATTCATTAAATACCACATCATAGTTGACAATAATCATCTTCGCATTTGGTTCCTATAGTCTATACACCTAAACTCTTTACTATATTCTAAGAAGATACATTTTTGTTATTTTATTATAGCTTAGTTCTTATTGAACAAGGTGCATGTGCATCATAGAAACATCCAAATTTTATAAGATGCATAATTAATGGCTTTTTACTAAAATATGATTCTCAAGTTGTAATGCCCTATAGTGCTTATATAAAATGTATATTGCATTAAATACTTATGTATAAAAACGACTCAAGCATATCTAGATCCTTTTGCATACATTGGTTCATTTCAACTACTATCCTATTTCATCCCTTGACAATACCATTTCGTTGAGATGTGTGAGCAGTGGTGAGTTGCCTTTTGATTACATGCTCATTGAAGTTATTGAATTCTATTGATAAGAATTCTACTCCTCAATTAGTATGAAGCTTATTCACTTTTTGTACATGTTTCATCCTCAATAAACTTATGCCATATTTAAAATTTTTCAAAAGCACCAACCTTCTACCAAAGAAATTAACCCATATCTTTCTAATATAATCATCAACAAATTTAAAGAAAATATAGGGCTCCCCCCAAAGAAGGGGTAGGCATTTTACCATGGAGGTCAACATGTAACAACTCTGGAGATCTTGAGCTCAATTTCTACTCTCTCGTGGAAATGCCTCTCTTTTTTGCTTGCTTTTCATGCAAGATTCACATGGTGCTTGCTAATTTGTAAGTGCAGAAAAATGTGTTGCCATATTTTTTTCTTTGCATCTCTTTAAGAAAAAAAAAATGGGAGATTCCCAAAATTTTGATGCCAGATTCTATTAACATATTTGGCTCTTGCAATAGTGAGGGTACTTTTTAGTGTGGATACAAAGAGGCTTTTCTTCCAACACCATTCACATCAAGAAAAGAGATAGATTCAATCCTTTCAACTAGACATTTGGATTCATATAGAGGAATTAAGGAACTACACTAGTCCTTCTTAACAGTCATCTGGCAAGATGCTCCATTGTCTAATATCCAAGGTTCATCCACACAAGTTTGGGTAGATGTACATATCTCCTCTATGGCAACCCATAGTTCAAGCTTTATAATATTTGCATAATGTTTATTCTTTCGTATGAATTCGTGAGTATCATTCTTTTGATTATCTTGCTCCTTCTTGAAATTCTTGATAGTGCAAGCCTTCTCTATCCAATAATATTAGCTTCTTAGTTGAAATTCTTATTCTTTGGATTCTTTTTTGAACTATCAAAAGATACTTTTTCCTTTTTTATTAGCCCACTATGTTGTATCATTTGAACCTTGTTTGGATACGTATTTTCTTCCAAAAGCATTGCAAACAACCATTCATACATAAGAGGGACATGTCTAAACTAAGTGTAAAGAGTTGTCACCAGCCCATCATATTTCATCGGAAGAATTGAAAGACATTTGCAAGCCAGTTCTTTTAGGTGTTATAACAACAGCTAGTTGATCTTGTAAATGTTTGGTCCACTTAGTGAATTCTTCAACCCTCTCTAACTCAAAATGCCTCTCATTTTCCAATTGATTCTCAAGATTTTGAATTTAATGAGTGTGATTTTGTCTCATATTGGCAAGACAATATGCCCGAATCTTTGTGCACTATAGTGATGTGTTGTATAAGATTAAGCATGGAATAACTTACATTAGTAATGACTATACATAAAGTATTGTTTGATATTGTATCCTCCTAACTACAAACTATGAATCTAGGAATGGGGATTCTATCCTAAATGAGATAGAATATGTGTTTATATTCCCTAATTCACATATTTTACTTTTCCAATACAAACTGTCACTAGGCATGATATAAAAACAATACAATAGAAGAAAGAATAGATATAATACATAGTTAAAAGCTTTAGAGATAGCTTCTTGATTAATAGAAATTTGATAGATCAAAGAATTTGTACACCCTATTTCTAGATTTTTGTAGGCTCTGCAATCTTAGTGCATTCTTGGTTACAACCACACATATATTCTTATCCAAGTGGAGGTTGATATTTATACTAGAAATCCTACGAATGGTAAATACATTTACATCAAGTAATTTAGAAAATCAAGCTAAATACAAATATGAGTCTGCTGTAAAATTTTGCACCATCAACAACCTGGCACTGGTACATACAGTGATTCAACCCATTAAGAAGAATCTAGAAAAAATAAATCCTGTTCTTTTGAAGGTGGATGATTAGCTGGGTCCCAATCATAAATGAATTCAATGGAATTTATCTGGGTAAGCACATTCTCCATTGCAATAGTGAACTCATCTTCCAACCATGAGTTTGTTCGATGACCTCTCCAGGACTTCTAGGCTACTTACCTAGCTTTAGCTTCAACATAATAAATAGATAAAACATCAATAAAATGATTATTAACCTTAGTTAATTCTATTAATTGGACCTACAATTGTTGCGTGGTTTCACCTCTTTTTACTAGCTCTAATCTCTATCTTCAATTTGCTACTGTAATTCAAAAACTAAATACACCTTCTTCGTAATTTGGATTCCTTTCTGCTTGAAGATTTGTATCTTTTTTGTATCAATTGCTTTACATATTTTAAATATCTCTAATTACTCATTATTTTTTAACTTGGAAATGGTAGTCCATAAATTCTTTGTTAATGAAACTACTTGATTAACCAGTGAATCTTTTTCTACTAATAAAATATCAACATTTTTATGTATATGGTATTTATTTCCAATGCTAGGTCATTTTGCTTCATAGCTTCCTATAGTTGGTTTCTCAAAATATTTGACCATCCTCAAATTCTTGCAAGTCTTCCTAAAATAAAGTGATATAACTTTCCATGGCCCTAAATTCTTTTGTCGATATATCGGCTTTTCTAACTAGATTATCTTCTAATTATTGAATCTTATTTCACAATAGTGCATTCCACTTTTGTGGGTGCCAAAATCTAAGAAGCATTTGCCAAGCACGAGGAAGTTAGCTTGAAATCCTTCATGAATCATGGGAAATGTCTATGTGCAAGGAAGAAATGTCAACTTCAAGCTATTATCTTCACCTCTCTAGGGATCTCTAATTCGATCATTAGAAGATGGGGAAGAGATTCTTCTCTTTATGTCCTCTTGCTCTCTCTTTGCTTGCTTTGAGCTTCTTCATCCGCTTTCCTTTTCCTTTCTACTTTAACCCTAAACAATTCTTCCTTTTCTTTGTTCTTCCATCAAGCTTCAACTCTAGCATTGCCTTTGCCTCATCCACTCTAGCCATTACTTCAGCTTTCCTCCGTAAATTTCTTCCTACTTTCTTCTTCCACTCTACAATGTTCTTCTTCTTCTCATTTGAATGCTTCTCTCACTATCTCTTCCATTATTTAAGTTGATCATGTTCTTCACTATCCATGTTGAGATAAACTAGAGGCTCAAGTTGATTCAATACCTCTATCAAAAAAACATACTCGAATACCTCCACAACAATTCTCCTTGTCAAGAGTGGTCCAATCGGGAACAATAGATTGAGAATGACACAAAAGATTCATGTTAAAGTTCTATGCTTGCTTGGTTTTATGGAACAATTGTTTTGTTTCCTTCTTAATTGATCAAAAAATCACTTTAGAATTATTAACTTGGTCACTAACCTCAAAGTACAACAATTGGGAAATGCCATACGGTTTTATCTATAAATTTGTCACAAAGGTCATGAAATGTAAACCCATTCTTAAGGGCAATTATGACAGTGGTAGATGAACAAATTTGAATTTGCCTGAGCGTGACTTGCTCAAAGATACCTTCATTTCCTTCAGTGATATGATCAAACGTTGCATTGTCACCCCTTTTCTGCTAATTTGTGGGTTCCTACTGTGGACCAATATTAAGTCTAAACAAAGGCACATTTTCCCCTTCCTATGGTAAGTGCACATTCATCTATTGCAATAATAGGAGTGCCATATGGTGCAAAGGGATTGTGTGCCAATCAATCATTGCATATTCTAGTAGCCCATGTTATGCCAACCACTAGATGTGCATCTACAACAACCCATGCAGTAGGTATGATCGATGCAAGTTAGACACGCTGATGCAATTTAATATGCTACTCATTGTCATCTATTGCATACGTTAGTAAATACAATAGGCATGACAAGTAGTAGTGCATCAACACCAACACACTAGCACTCTATGCACGATTGTTCAATAGAACATGTTTAAGCATTTGGTTTGGGTTTGAATATCATTATTATTTTTACACATGTGCTTCAATTAGACCTGCACTTACTTGTGGGCTATAACGAAGTACCTCCATCCACTTTTTGACTTGAATAATCATGCAAAATCTCTATCCTTGATTTTCTTCTTAAATCCAAGATCCACAATTCGATAGGTTCTAGAGATGAGCTGATTCTGCACAAAACCTACTCTAAACCTGCCAAGTTAACTCCAGGGATGCTTAATATACTCCTTTAGCTTCACAATAATGTGTTTGGAACTATAAGGTCCTTTGGAATATCATTCCCAAATGTTTGCATCAAAACAAATAACTTGCATATGCAAGAAATGTCAATAAACCTTCTACTTTGGGAATATAAGTGCTCAATATTATGCTTAGAGCTCACAACCTGGCCCAAATTGATTAGAGAGATTTTTGACACGTCTAATTGAAGTGTATAGATAACTAAATCAAGTTATTTCATCAATGTAGTGGTATTACGTACTAAGAAAGGATTCTAACAAGTCAAGGAGTCATCGTGACTTTTCGGGATCTAGAAGGTATGTAGACATTGTTACCTTCTATGCTTCATTTCTCAAGATCCTCTAAACCAAGTGATGCATATAAGGATCTAACTAACCTAAGTTAAACTGTAGCAAACGAGTGAGTACACATAGAGAAATAGTTGCACAAAGTCATTATAATGATGAAGATGCAACAGAGAACAATAGACAGAGATATACTTGAAAAAATGTATCAAAATGTATATGCTAATGAACATATGATACAAGAGAAATATAGTGCACTACTCATACATGCGATGAGCTCAATGTATGCTCACTAAAGTAGCTCAATGTCTCTCAGAATGGCTCACATATCCACTAAAATCATGTCCATTTATACTCATAGTTTGAGTTTGAATTTGAATTTTCTCTCACCTAAAAGTGATCCTACATTTTAGGGATGATTTTAATTGATTCGTCCTACCACATGAGTCATGGGTTCATCTCCCTAACTTCACAATATTCCTTAATCTCTTGCTTTTACAATTATCCAAAGTAACTATGCCCAAAATGACTAGCATAGGTTCACATGTGGTTCTCTCTTGTGAAGGGATAAATGGATGTGTAGTCCTAAAGCCTTAGTAGTGCATTTAGGCTTGTTAATTGCACCAACATCTGCCCCTCAAGCCTAAGATGCTTGAGTCTTAAATCTTTCATGATCTCTTGTACTAGAATCATTGATTTGAACCTATTCAATTTGTTTGCATCCAATGCCTTTGTCATCATATTTGCACAATGTTGATGTGTAGATACATATGAGAGTTGTATCTCCTTACTCATGATCTTTTCCCTGACATAATGGTAGTGAACTTCAATATTTTTAGTTTTGGCATGATATATAGGGTTAGCAGCAAGATGTAAAGAACTAATATTATCTCCAAATATATGTGGAGTTGAAGTGTTCAACCCTAAATCTGAATATAGGGTCCTAATCCACATAGCTTCTTGTGTTGCATTTGCAAGTCCTCTGTATTCAGATTCTATTGATGAAATAGCAAATATGGGTTGCTTCTTGGAAGACCATGATATCAATTTAGTACTTGCAAAAGTAAGATAACCAGATGTGCTTCTCCTATCATATTTAGAGCCTGCCCAATCTGCATAAGAGAAGAATTTAACATCTATATCAAATGCATATGGATAGTACAACCCTTCATTGATTATACCCTTCAAGTACTTCAAAATCACTATAGAATAAAGGGGGTGTAGTGACACATGCACATATACACACACATGCATATAAATAACACATAGAATATAGTAAATTGACTTGAGTCTTGAGTTTGTTGCGTTTGCCACATGTCTAAAGTATATATACACATTGCATCTAGTCCTCCCACCACCTGCTAGAGAGACATCTCTCCTCCCAAACTTATGCCTCTATATGTAGCTACTCGAATCAATGAGGACCATAATACATATAAAGATATACACATATCATGTATACACATAACACACACACACACACACACACACACATATATATATATATATATATATATATATATATATATATATATATATATATATATATATATATATATATATATATATATATATATATATATATATATATATATATAACACATATTTAAATACATACACTTCACACACACATGCCTACATATATACATATACATGGATACACAATTATAAACACACTTTTCATATAACACACAAATTCACATGCATACATATATCATACACATGCATATACATACATACATATGAAACACACATATATGCATACTAACACACACACACACACACACACACACATATATATATATATATATATATATATATATATATATATATATATATATATATATATATATATATATATATATATATATATATATATATATATATAACACATGAATACACATACATATATATACACACATATATATACACACATATATATATATACATATATGAGAGCAATTTCATACTCGAAAATAGAGCTATATATAAAATTTTAGGCATACCCCCGAGCTTCATGTTCTAACTTAAAAGAACATGTTTTCATCTCTATCGTGGGATTCACCTATATTCTAGTTGAATAAAGGAGAACCTATTTTCTGATACCCATTCAAATGATTCAAGTTAACAATCAATAATGATCCCTTTTTAATGGGAAATTTCTACCTTCATGCTCAGTTTCAAATCTATCAACCTTCAAAATAACCTATATAAAAAAAAACTCATTATTATGTGCTTGAAAAAATACTGAACTATATCATAAAAAGTAAAATCTTTTTTTTACCTATTTGCATCTCTTTTGTCATAAGTATCCAAGGAGCAGGTGCATAAGTCAATTTCTATCAAAACTTGGCCATAACAAGTCCCTCTTGATGCCATTGATGTTGACGAGATAGTGGCATCAAGACAATATAGTATCATTTCTTGATGCATTTTCTTGATGCATTTTCTTGATGCCATTGACCTTTGATTTATCATAATCTGATTGTGTATCAAATAAAGATACTAGATATTAATAATCTGATTATTTATGTACACACATTCATATGTATGTATTTATACATATGCATATTCAAATATACACAAATATACATTCTAAAATATAAATACACATACAAAACTATAAATGTATAACATATGTATGTGTGTATGTATTTAGTATGTATGTATGTGTGTGTATATATAATATGTGTGGATATGTGTATGTATGTATGTATGTATATATGTATGTGTAAGTGTATATATATATGTATGTGTATGCATGTATGTTTGTATGTATGCATGTGTATGTGTGGATATGTATGTATGTGTATGTGTGGTCATTTTCTCTTCTCTCTAATTTTCCATATGAATGCAAAAAATTTTCCTTTTGAGACTCAGATAATCCCTAAGTGCCCATTCTCCTTATTTATGTTCAATCATCATCCTCATGATAAAAAACCAATTAAGATTTTGGTAACCCAATAAGTTAGATCTATCACCATCTTCTATAAACTCTAAAGGAAAGATTCATTACTATATTCCCAATCTCACTAATGTCAATAACTAGATCATCTCATATAGTCAAGGACCATCACTAGAAATAACATAACTACTTTGCTCTATAGTCTTTATCCAAGGCTTAATCTAAGCACTAATTATCTGATCTCCCTATTGTCTTTGATAAAAAAGTGCCATTCCTATCTAGACAATCTAATCCAGAGAGAATGAAATTCTCTCTTTCTCTCTCTCTCTCTCTCTAATCTCTTTTAAGAAAAAGAGCTCAAGTACTAGAATCTATTCCACTCTAATGTATTCAACTCTCCCTTTCCCTTTGAAAGAGATTCTCTTGAATCCAATTGCTCTACTCATTCATAATTAAAAACATATATATATGTTCAAAATAGTGGAGAACCAAACTCCCATGTGAAGGAAAACTCTTAAAATAGAGATTTATGAATTCATTTGCTCCTCTCTTCCATAAACTAGGGCATAGCCCTCATTTACATACATTCCTGTGGATGTGGAGAACTAATCTTCCATAAATAATAAAGGTCTATGTAGTGAAGAGTGGAGAAAATAAATTCCTTCTAACGGTCAAAGCCCTCTACTTAAATAGTCAACAATGATATGACATGATACCATAATAAATAGATGTGTATCCATACTAAAGGAAAACATCTCTACCAACCATCCTCTATGGATGGATCTATATGATCCATCCATATTAATGGAATCATCCTTCCCAAAAACTATAAAGTGAGTATGTGATGTCTATGGAGATAAAATCACCCATCACATACTCTATTGGAAGAATAAATCTTATATGAACTATGAGTGATAACTCCAAATGCTAAGGAGGGGTACTCTAAGAGCTATCTTGTAATCTAGTGAGACGTCCTCATGAGTGATGAGTCCTTTTCTTCCTAGCCATATCTGAAGAAGGGTACTCAAATGGAAGTCGTTTCCACCATTCCATACCAGTGTATGCTTCATCCAATTCATGATGTCATGATGGAACAAGTCCATGGCAAGTTGAAGTGATGGCTTGAGTCATCAAAAGGCTTCGAAATTTAAAGGAAATGCCAACTCCTTGTAGAGTTCACTTGTGAACTCCCTCTTGTAATTTTTGAGTACTTACTTGATGTAAAAGTAAAGGAATCTAAGTGGTTGAGTCCACTTGATGAGTAGGAAGGATAAAAGCCACGAATTTGTGATTGAGTGAGTAGGAGAATCAATCACTAAAAGATTGGAGAGTGATTTTAGGAGAGATTCAAATTCAAAATTAGGCTCCAAACATGACTATATCTACATGTCCTTCTAGTCGCGGTTTTTGTACCTCCATGAGCTTAGTTTCATGCCATATCAGAGTGTGGTTTCAAGGCATACATATGTACCAGTAAGTCCATTGTAATTTACAATAAATATACATTCATTTTCATGATCATTTGTGTCCATAACTTCATGCTTTTGCAAGTGTACTGTTCATTGCCATATCTCTCAGTTTTCTGAGCCTGATTGAATAGATGCTTTCTTTGAGCTTGGTTTTTCATTTTCAATGATTTAAGTTGTTAACGTTTTCTCCTTAAGTCTACTATACAATCACAAACTTTCTTTGCAATTAAGTTTTTTAATCATGAGCTACGTTCATTTGAAGTTACCTATATCTCTTCATATTCTACTTCTCTGTCAGCACTCCATGAGATCAGTGTTTTTCTCAGAACTAGTTCTCAGTGTGTACTTCATCATTTTCCATTATTCAAAGCTTGGTAGAATCTGCACATTATCTAGTATATGGCTACAAATTTCATAAGCATTGGATCTTTGAATCTCAAGATATTACCATTTCTTTGCTCATGGGTCTGAGTACTGCTACAACCCGTAAAAATCGGGGTGATGCTACAACTTGCTAAACACTTTTCTCTTTATGTAGTCCATCATTTTTTATGAAATAACTCTTGATTGTTAGCTTACTAATTTAATAAGAGTTCCCCAAAAGGAATTTAGTTGATTGCTATTGTGGCCAGAGAATTGCTCAAAACGTTGAGCAGGTGTATGAACTAAAATAACAAGTTTGTTACACTTGATTCGACTTCTACCTATCTGTTTTGATTTATCTTTTTGAGAGTGATATTCCAAGTTATAGAGGGTGTCTAATACATCCTTTGGCAAGGTAAAAGATCCCACTACATATACTTGGAGTTTATTTGGCTAGTGTAGTGGAAATGTTTTGCAACACGAGTTCATCTTCTCCAAGTTCAAATCCATCTCTTCACAATGGTATCAGAGCAAGGTTGGACAACATGGCAGATGGATTTCAGTCATCAATTGACAAATCGGACAGAGGTAATTACTCAGCCTGGTCATTAAGTATGGAAGCTTATCTTCAAGGAAGGAATTTATATGGTTATATAACAAGGTATAAAGTTATGCCAAGTTTCAAGAACAAAGGTCAACCAACACAAGAAGAGCAAGAAAGATTGAGCACATGGTGCTCCAAGGATGCACTTGCAAGGTCTTATCTCGTGAAGTCTATCTCAAATTTTTTTTTGCCTCACATTAGAAGTTGTAAAACATCTCAAGAAGTGTGGAATGCACTTGAAGCTTTCTTCTCTTCAAGTACAAAGGTCAGGAAGCATCAACTATGGCTAGACTTCACAACTCTCAAGAAGGCTCCCAAACAAAATGTGACTAATTTTTTCACAAAGCTCAAGGACATAGCAGATCATTTGGTAAGCATTAGAGAGGTAATAGATGAAGAAAAAATTGTAAGACAGGTCATCAATGGCTTGAAGGTAGATGACAAGTTGGAAGCATTCGCCACAACTATGGATCTATACATGGATATGCATGTACCAGATTTCAATACACTCATAGAACAACTACTTACTCAAGAGGCCAAGCTTATCAAGAATAGAGAGAGCTCCAAAGGGAATCCATCTTCTACTTTGTATACTGATAAAAGCAAGTCCAAAGAAAACAAAGGAAGAGGAAAGAAATTGGATGATGAAGCAGGTACACATCAAGCTAACTATGCAGGTAGAGGAAGACATGGTAAAGGTAGAGGCAGAGGAGGAAGACAAGGCAGGGGAGATCCCAAGACTCTAATTCATGCTCTATTTGTGGATTAACTAATCATACAACTAAAAATTGCTTAGGAATTCCAAGAATAATAGAGGAATAGGATACAATAGAGGAAGTTATGGCTACTCAAGAGGAAGGTTCAACAATTACCATGGCAACCATAACAATTACAACCATTCAAACTATCAAGGAGGCAATAGGGGAAGAAGAGACTTCAATAACTACACAAAAGACTCAAATCAAGAGGATTCATTGCTAATCATGAATATGGCCATGCCACAAGGTAAATATGATGAGCATGTTTTCTATATAGATTTAGGTTGTTCCAATCATGTGGCAAGAAATGTGGCCCTCCTATCAGATTTATAAGATCCAAGGAACAAGCATGAGCTACAAACACGAGATGATACAAGACATCTTGTGGAGAAAATAGGAAATGTCAAGGCACCTGATGGAAACATCAACCTACTCAGTAAGGTACTCTATGTCCCTACCATTACAAAGAATTTGATAAGTGTTGGGCAGATAGTAGAGAAAGGGTTGCAAGTCAGGTTCACAAGAGGAGGAGCATTTGTTGAAGATCCAAGTCAAGGATTTGGGAGAATTGCAAAGGGTGAAAAGACAGGTAGATTGTTCACATTTTAATTACAAGACACTAGAAACATTGCTCTCTTTAACTATGGTAGTCAGACGCTCACAGAATTGGAAGTATGGCACAAAAGGTTATCACATATTGGTGAAAGATCATTAAAGCAAATCTGCAAGGACCAAAGTGTACTTGGACTCCCTAACTTGTCAAAACCACATATTATTTATAAGTGTAGTGCGTGTCAATTTGGAAAGTCTTACAGATTACCATTCATGAAGAAAGGATATATGCATGGAGATCTCTTGGATTTGGTTCATACATATGTATGGGGACCTAGCAAGGATGCTTCAATATATGGATCAAGGTATTATTTCTCCTTCATTGAAGATTGCAGTAGATGGACTATAATATATTTTATGAAACACAAAGATGAAGTCTTTTCATGGTTCAAAAGATATTTGGCTCTTGTGGAGAATCAAACAGGTAAAACATTAAAAAGGCTAAGGTCATATGGAGGGGAGAGTACTTCTCCCATGAATTTGACTCCTTTCTTCAAGAGAGGGGAATCAAAAGAGAGATCACTACAAGGTACACTCCTGAGCAAAATGGAGTGGCAGAAAGAAGGAATAGGAAAATTGTTGAAGTTGCAAGGTCTATGCTAAATGAGAAGCACTTACCTAATTACTTATGGGTTGAGGCTGTATCCATAGCCATTTAATTGATTAGCACGTTACCTTCAAAATCATTTGATGGCATGACACCATGTCAGGCTTGGAATGGAAGAAGACCAAGCGTGGATCATTGTAAGAGTTTTCAATGTGTTGCTTTTGATCATGTTCCTTCACAAGTTAGAGGCAAGATGGATCCCAAAGCAGAAAGGTGTGTATTCATTGGATATGACAACAATCAAAAGGGCTACAGATTATACAACCCAACAACCAAAGGATTCTTGGTGAGTAGAGATGTAGTATTTGATCAGAATAGTTCTTGGTATGAAGATTCATGTAGAAAGTTCAACTTACCTTATGATCTTGAAGAAGATTTTCCAAAACTTGTTAAGGATAATCTGCCAAGAGGATACTCAGATATCTCAAAGGGACCATGAATGAAGGGTTATATTACCCTTATGTATTTGATTTAAAGTTTTAAATTGTTCTCTGATGCAGATTGGGCTGGCTCAAAGGAAGGCAAAAGGAGCACCTTAAGAAATCTTACCTTTGAAGGTTCAAAACTTGTCTCATGGTTATCCAAGAAGTAACCCACAATTACACTCTCTTTGATTGAATCTGAATATAGAGGTCTTGCCATAGCTACTCAAGAAGTAATGTGTATGAAGACACTATTCATAGATCTGGGATTGGAGATTGGAACTCCAAATATTTTTTGTGACAGCATGAGCTCTATTCACTTGGCTGCCAATCCAATTTTTCATGCGAGGACTAAAAATATTGAAGTACATTATCAGTATGTAAGAGAGAATATTGTGAGCAAGGAAATTCAGTTAACTTATGTGTCCACTCATCAACAGTGTGCAGATATTCTAACCAAACCATTGGATGGTACAAAGCTTTGCAAATTCAAGGCTATGATTGATTTGGAGGTAATCTTGGAAGATTGAAGACCTCAAGATCACTTGACTTGAGGGGGATCTGTTGGAAAAAGTCCATGGAAAGTTCAAGTGATGGCTTGAGTCATCAAAAGGCTTAGAAATTTAAAGGAAATGTGAACTCCTTGTAGAGTTCACTTGTGAGCTCCCTCTTGTAATTTTTGAGTACTTACTTGATGTAAAGGTAAAGGAATATTTGTGGTTGAGTCCATTTGATGAGTAGGAAGGAGAAAATCCACGAATTTCTGATTGAGTGAGTAGGAGAATCAATGACTAAAAGTTTGGAGAGTCATTTTAGGAGAGATTCAAAATCAAAATTAGGCTCCAATGACTATATATACATGACCTTCTAGTCGTGATTTCTGTACCTCCATGAGCTGAGCTTCATGCCATATCAGAGTGTGGTTTCAAGGTACACATATGTACGAGTAATTCCATTTTTACTTTATAATCAATATACATTCATTTTCATGATCATTTGTATCCATAACTTCATGCTTTTGCAAGTGTACGGTTCACTGCCATATCTCTCAGTTTTCTCAGCCTGATTGCAGAGATGATTTCTCTGAGCTTGGTGCATCATTTTCAATGATTTAAGTTGGTAAAATTTTCTCCTTAAGTCTACTATATACTAAAAAATTTTCAGTGAAATTAAGCTTTTCAATCGTGAGCTATGTTCATTTGAAGTCACCTATATCTCTTCATATTCTACTTCTCTGTCAGCACTCCATCAGATCAGTATTTTTCTCTGAGCTTGTTCTCAGTGTGTAGTTCATCAATTTCCATTATTCAATCTTGATAGAATACAAAAACTATGTAGTATATGCTTACAAAATTGCATAAGCATTGAATCTTGAAATCTTGAGATATTACCATTTCTCTGCTCACGGCTCTGAGTACTGCTACAACCCATGAAAATCGGGGTGATACTACAACTTGCTAAACACTTTTCTCTTTATGTAGTCCATCATTTTCTATGAAATAACTCTTGACTCTTAGCTTACTAAGTTAATAAGAGTTCCCCAAAAGGAATTAAGTATTGTTGATGTGACCAAAGAATTGTCCAAAACACTGAGCAGGTATATGAACCAAAATAACAAGTTTTTTACACTTGATTCAACTTCTACCTATCTATTTTGATTTATCTTTTTGAGAGTGATCTTCTAAGGTACATAGGGTGTCTAATACATCCTTTGGAAAGCTAAAAGGGCCCACTACATATCCCTAGAGTTTATTTGGCTGATGTAGTGCAAAGTTTTTGCAACACCGCTTCATCTTCTCCAAGTTCAAATCCATCTCTTCACATGTCATACCTACACTAAATCGAATATAAATTTCATATTCATATATATATATATATATATATATATATATATATATATATATATATATATATATATATATATATATATATGTATATGTATATGTATATATATATATATATATATATATATATATGTATATATATATATATATATATATATATATATATATATATATATATATATATATATGTGTGTGTGTGTGTGTGTGTGTGTGTATAAGAGAATATATAGCTAGACTCAAATGAATCCCATATCCTCTAACTGGTTTAGTTTGGTTCTACTCAACATGTGATAGTGGATATTCCTTTCTATTCCACACTATCTTGTTCCTAGGTACCAAGATTGAGTCTAGGTACCCCTCTCTAGATCCCAACATAGATGTATGTATTGGGTCCCCAAATATTCCTCACTGAGGGATCCATGCTCTAAATCATAGAGCTAGTGCCATGACTATGGCCTTTCTAACTATCACTTGAATCACATTAGCATCTGACGATTCTCTCTCATGAAGCCCATCTACATGATCCCATCTAATTCGTTTCCTTAGTAGTGTAAAAAGAGTGCTTCACTACTTACTCGAATGATGTGCATGAGTGAAACTAGTCATTCTTTAGGTATTCCTTATGATACCCCCTAGTATCCTAATCATACTATGACACTCTTTTGAAGGTAAATAAACCTTCAATACATTGGAGATGATCATTAATGTACCTCTTTCAATCCTCTATGCAACTTCCTAAAACCTATAGAATTGCTTGTGCACATTCCTATTGGTGAAGGTATATCTCCTTCCTCTTAGCAATCCCATGGTCTAAATCCATAAGCATTATGTACAGGGATCTAATTACTATTGAAGTTGCCTTATCTATGATATCTTGATGGTCATAATCCATCAAATGCATGCTTCCAAGCATGCTTACGCCTTAGTGATGTTTGCTAAAAAGGCATGTTACTATGCCATAAAGGCTTACCTAAAGGTAAGTGTGTATATAATGCCATGAGGTCAAAAAATTTTGAGAGCATTTCCTCAAAGAAATGGAGTTCTAAAAAATTTTAACCATAATATCAAACATAAGTCCTTGCGGGCCAATGGCACAAATTCCATTCACTATAGCATAGGTTTGGCAAGCCCATGTCATACAAGCCATAGTTTAATATATGAACTCCATAACCTACAAAAACATAGAATTCTACAATAAGATTTGTGTTGCATAACCTTGTACTTAATACTTTTATGCTACTTCTTTGTTTTAAACTTCCTTAATTTTCAAAATTAGCATACCATGGAAAACATTGCAAAAATGTATGGAGCTAAATATGCATGTTATTCCTTTCCTTCCTTAAACAAAGATGTATAATCATTTCACGAATGCTTAAATAAAAAGAATTTGAACATTCCTACAATTCATCTTCATAATCATCCATATGCTCTAAATTATGCATCATGCAACCAAATTGAATAAGAGAAAACAAGAAATGAAGAGTTAAGGGGTCTTCCCTATGATGATCCAACAATCCAATGCTTCTTCAATGTTGTTGAAGATGCTTTTCATTGAACCTTCCATCTCTTCTACTCCTTGATGCCTTGAGATGAAGTTGCATCTACTTCACATGTCCTCTTTCTCTCTTACAAAGCAAATAAAATTTGTTTTCACCGACATGTGCTAATATAAATGTCCCTTAAGCCCCTACATGTGCCAAATATACATATACCAAATTTCCTAAGGTGCATCATGTGCTACACATACAAAATTACAAGATTAATTAGATTTTGTCTACTTTTTTAAGCCTAAGAGGTGGCTATTGAGAACAAATTCTCTCCACAGACCTGCTAAATCTCCTCCCTTTCTAGTGATCTTCATATTATTAAAAATCTTATGAAAATAACTTTCCAACAAGCTAAAAATGATCAAAATTGTACACTCGAGTGAAGAGTAGTATGATCCTGAATTTGACTAGCTGCCAGGTTATCAGCGACTAGAAACACTATTTGAACTAGCTACTTTGGATGCTTCCCAAAGTGAACTTGGAGACATAATATCAAATTTGAATCTATGTACCTGTACGTAATCTTTGAAGCAACACATAGAAACAAAAATCATCAAATTTGGATATTATATGATACCTTTTGGAAGGAGAAAAAATGCCTTCTTGGGTGATTTTGCATTTGTCTTCTCTGTAACATTGAATATTATCTGTTACAAAAGTCATATTTCCATCAAATTGCTCCAATTTCGTGGTTATTTCAATAGCCCATATTGTGAATGTTCCGAGTTGGAATCCCTTCATTGTAGTGCCTATGAGTGGATGTGAGATCAAACTTCTTTTGCCAGATTTTGACATCGTGGAACGTCATACTTAGAATTCTCTGTGGATCTCTCCCATGAGATATTGATTTTCAACTTGAATAGTGCAACCCATTTCTTATGCAAGATCTCCATTTCAATCCCGAGTTTACCCCATGACATCTTTCAAAATGATATTATTTTGCTACCAGAATCCTTAAAGATGAGTTCGCATGGGGAAATAGATGCCAAAATCCAAAGACAAAGGAAGAAGGATGTGAGAGGAAGAAAGATAATGGGTATATGCATTCATGAGGGCTTGAAGAAGATGATAGACCCAAGGTCTCCATGGGAGCATTCTATTGTGATACCAATGAAATATTACGATGAACGCATAGAAAGATGAATCTCTTTTTCATCCCAACCATATGCCTCTACATATAGCTCTCCCTAAGGGATTGCTTACTATGGTAGATGGACACTAACCATCCAAGTGTCAGCCATGTAACTACATGTGTGCCAAGTATCCTAGTTAACTAGAGCTAAGTCAAGTGGATGCTTCTAGAAGGCTCTAGAGCTCTTGGGACTAAAAACTCTTGCATGTCTCTCCTAGGACTTGAATTGAAGACCTCTTCCTTCTCATCCATATGACTTAACCACTAGGCCAAGCACCTTTGCTTGTCTAGAGAGTATAAACACCTTTTCGTAATTCTACTTTCAAGACTTCTTCCCTACACTTGAACGACCAAATAATGTCTGATCTTAGATCCATCTAAACCCATCGGACCCCTCATGTCATAAACTTCTTTCATAACATACTTAAAAACTTTTGGAAAAGCATTCTTTACTAGAATTTGGGAACGAAACTCTGATGCAAGGTTTCCACATCTCCTACATGATGATTAATTGCAATGGAAGTCGCTATGCATGAACTCACCCTCCTACTAATTATCACTACTCCATGCCTATCAAATGACTCAGTTAATGCTATTGTAGAACAATTAGAAGCACCAAGAAATAAATGCAATGGCTGAGGAGGCATCCATGCCACTATGATCGCGAGTTCCCTACTAGCATGCCTGTCATGGATGACAGAGGCTAGAGAGGGTGGAGATGTTTGCAGAAAACAACAAGGAAAGTCAAAAGGGAGGACTTCGCACAAATCTTTTGCTTCTAGAGTGCATGCAATATATATATTATTATTTTTTATTAGAAATTATCAATTTCTTACGTTTTCTTCCAACCAACATATAGATATAGATAGGTATTTTAACCATTATAGTGACGAATTTGTACCTAACGATAATTTAGATGCGTATAACGATCGTTATACCGATGAAATGTGCAAATTGCAACGGGATTATGTTTGCTGATGCTTTTATATGAATTGATATATAAGCATGTACAACAATGGATGCGATCGAATCACACATAAAAAAACGTCAATTCTATTGTGATAAATAAATTTATAAAATATATATATATATATATATATATATATATATATATATATATATATATATATATATATATATATATATATATATATATATATATATATATAATATAAACATATAAATAGGTACATAAATAAATGTATGTGCAAGGAAGCAAAGTTAATATTTGTTTGGATGGTCCATCGATAGGTTTGAGGTGTTAAGACTTTTTAGTACATAAATAAATATTTGTTGTACAATATGTGGAATGAGGTAAATGCAGATACATGAAGTTCCTCTAATAATTGAAAATCACATTATATTCTCTTCAAAATATGTTGATGCTCAAAATCTTTCCCTCTTCTTCTAAATCTGAATGCTGCAGATTTCTATCAGACTTCTTCATGTTTAATAGATTATACTTACAAGAAATAAAGTTCCACTCATTGTCTATGCATGCTGATCTGGCTGGCTAAAACCTTATCTTCTTGAAGCGAGGGCAAAGGTTCGATTTCTTTGGCAATGACGGTGGACATGTAATGAGCCTTAGGCTAGTTTATATCACCTTCAAAGAGTTTGAAATATGTAACCCCTAGTTTTTGAGATAGAAGGGAGTCCGACGAGCACTATGCCTACTTTCACTTGTACAATTGTTATTTTCATTAATTCAAGCTATCCGAAAGAGTAAGCTTCGACAAGAGTTCCTTTAAAAAAAAGTTCCACTCTTTTTAGAGCATGTATGAATACCTTATCGTGAAGTTTTTTTTTTTGAGTACAATGAATTGGAAAGACACACACACCCAACCTCGTAAGGTAGAGGCACCCATCTTGAGAAACTCTAAAGCATCCAGCCCTAGGCGAGACTTGAACCCTGGCCATGTGACTCACTGGGGCACATCCCCTAAACCACAAGCGCTGGATGTCGTGAAGATTTTTTGCTTGGTTCGTTCAGCTTTAAGGGCAACTCATGTCGATAGAACTTCCGCGGCACTGTGCAGCTTTTCATCTTCTCTGCGTGTGCACGTTGTGTCTGCACAAATCGCACATTGGAAATACAGTGTCGATAAACTACAAGTTGGTCGGCGTTTCTCTTACATTCTGTTCAACGATATCAGTTCATGCAGTCATGCACTTGCGTGGTCGTTTGACCAACTCCCAGCACTTCTCGACGACCGATTTTCGGTTTTTGTGTTTGTTGCTGATGTCGCAAACCTTTCAACGTATGTGGCTTTCCCTACCCCGTTCCTAGTTTCTACATCTTTCATATTGGTTGCAGGTACATCTGCTCGAAGCCTTTTGCTCCTTGTTGATGACTTTCAGAATTTCTGACATTATTTGGCAGGCCTATGTGCTCAATTTTTCTTCTTCTTGACGCAGTTACGTGAAGGTTTCATGGCAATTTCAGCCGTTCTTCCAGATTTGTTGCTTGGCCGTCGTCTCACGTTGGTAGCAATGCTTCTATTACTGATCATCATGTGTAAGCAACTATGTCTTAGCAAAGCGCTAGAAGATGGAGGGGGGCCATCAGCTGCACCGCCATCATCGGAGCTATCACGGACAGAACGACGATTGCTATTTGCTGATCTTGTGGATCGTGAATTCTTCCGTGCAGTGCGAGTGTTCCTGATAACGCCAGAGTCCGTCTTCACAACCGATACAACCCTTCTCGTTCCTAGTGACGCTGCCATGGCACTGTCAGCCCAATCTTCCTCGACTCCTAAATTATTCCACCACGTACGTTTCCATACTCTTGCTCGTAACCTCAGCCTTGAGGATCTACGTGCGATTCCTCAGGGTACATGGATTTCTTCCAAGGTCCCTGGTCTTGGCGTCCAAGTGACAGAAAACACTGCGAGCTTTCTCTCTCTCAACAATGCTGCAATTCTCAGGCCTAATATCTGCCCTAATCTAGCATTCAGCGGAGTCACTTGCCATGGCATCGATCGGGTACTTGACGAGAGCTCTATCCCATCAGACGCTCAGCCGGTCAATCCCCCCTTCGTGCAATCACCATCGTCCTCTTCAACTCCTGTACAAAACCAAAATCCCACTCCCACAGTATCACCGTTGCCCAAGGCACCTTCTCCTCCATCCCCGACTGTAGGAAACGTCACAAACATACCGTCCTCTAATTCTTCGCCTGTGGACACACCTTCAAACGTAAATAGCAGTTCGGGTATTGGGCTTCCGCCTTCACTCCTGGGTCCCTTATCGCAGTCCTTCCCAAATAGTGCCATTCATATCAGTTATTCCATCAAGACAATTCTGTCAACTGCCACATTTGTTGGGTTCTTTCTTGTATGAATGATACATACGGATCCATGGTGACCAGATTCTTGTTGATAGGGCACTACGTAGTGAATGTTGGACATTACATTCCACTTCGCAACTTGTATATACTGTACTGACAAAACCTAGCATAAAGATCAGATAACAGTATTTCTGAACGCATGCTTGTTTTCACAGTTATACGTTCTTCTATTCAGATAAGTTAAGATGCTCTCTACAGGCAAAACCTCTGTATTTGTTCAGAGGTTGCCCTCATTCATATGCAAGGCACTAGCTTTTACTCAAGAGTGAGCCCGCTATGTGTAGATGAAAGTTCAAGATGTTGAGTTTGGCGGAGGCATCGTTTCTGTGCAATTATGGTGTGCATTGCATTAACATCTAACATGAAACTAAGTCTGATCACTACCCGATCGTTATCACTTTTCAACCTTCCAACAAGATCCGCAAGGCTCCGTGGTTCCATGCCAACGCAACCACCTTCTCTCTCCCCTCCGTCCATCAAGAGATTGCCGATGTGTGGAAGGTGGCGTTCGCCTCTGGCTTGGCCACAGCCAAGTGCTGGAGAAGTGCGGTCGACGAGTCTCGTAAGATCATGATCAGAACTAAGAAGATGCTCGAGACTGTGCGGCGGGCTCGTAGGGAAGCTCTTTACCACAGACTCTGGCGGCTCGAGGAGGAAGTGAACAAAGGAAAACACCAAGCCCAAAAAGGTCTCCGAAAAATCAGAGCAGTGTTGAGATACGAGGAAGAAATACAAAGGAAAAACTTGCAAATCTTCTTCAAGGAGTGGTGGGCCGGCAAAGCCGACAAACCCACCAAAGAGATGTGCAGTATCCTTAAAAGGAAACACAACAGAGAGGCGATCCCCCTACTGCTAGATCCACATGGCAATGTATGCAATTCGGAAGAAGATAATTTTGGCATCATCGAAGGGCACTTCACGAGACTCCTGGGAACCTCGAACCCCCTCTCCCACCATAGAAGGGACTGCATGGCTGCCATTTCTAGGGTTTCCCCCCGGAGAATACCACCCAACCTCCACTCCCTGCTTCATGCCCCTATCTCTGAATCAGAAATCATTGAGGTCATTGATGCCCTCCCCCTCGGTAAAAGCCCGGGACCCGACGGACTCACTAACGAGTTCTTTAAATCCTTCAAGCTGGTGGTTGCCACCCCTCTTCGGATGGTTTGGCAAGAAGCGCTAAAGTTTGGTGCTCTTCCTTCCTGTCTAAATAATGGAATTATCAAGTTGATACACAAGAAGGGGGAAAAGAACAGAATCGAGAACTGGCGGCCTATTACGATGCTCCAAACAGGATACAAGATCATCGCCAAAGTCATTGCCAACAGACTTTCGTGCCACCTGAGATCTTGGCTTAGTGAGGACCAAAAAGGTTTCATCAAAGGCAGGTCCATCCTGGAAACCATTATGGATATTTGGGAAGGTATTCAATTTGCAAATGAGTCTAATCAAGATGTGGTTTTCCTCAAGATCGACTTTGACAAAGCCTACGATAGGCTAGAATGGGACTATATTCTGCAGTCGCTCCAAGATCTCGGATGTAGTCAGAAATTCACCAAGATGATCGCGACCCTTCTCGGAAACGCAACGACCCAAATTAACGTTAACGGCAAACTTTCGAAGGCGATCCATCTTAAAAGATCTATTAGAAAAGGGTGCCCTCTTGCCCCCCTTCTCTTTGCCATCGCCACTGAGGGGCTGAGCAGACTTGTGGCACATCATGTGGAGGCTGGCAATATCAAAGGCCTCCGGCTGCCTCACGACCACAGTCAAATCATCATGAGACTTTTTGCCGATGATATGAACGCGTTCGTTCACAATGATAATACCAGCCTGGAGACTTTCTGGAGGTGTCTTGATACCTTTTGTGAGGCCTCTGGATCCAAAATCAACCACTATAAGACCGCCTTTAGGGCTATTGTGGGGCATCAACCTGGCCTTCTCATTGATCATGGCTGTCAAATCATTCCGCAGGGCCAAATCTTTCGGCTGCTTGGAATCCCCTTGGGGTTTGGCGTCTCTATGGAGCAGCGATGGAACTGGGTGCTCGCCAAACTTGAAAACAAGCTTAACTACTGGAGAGGCATGCAAATCAATCTCGCTGGACATACGATGGTTATCAACACGTTCCTCCTCTCGTCTACCATCTATTTCCTTTCTTGTTGGAGACCGAATGAGCAAGGCCTGTCCAAACTGAATAGCATCTGCAGAAACTTTCTTTGGACGGGTGATCATAACAGAAGGGGGGTGCCTAAAATCAAATGGGCCATCTGCACCAGCCCTAGAGATAGCGGGGGGCTTGGTATCCTAGACATTGGTGTATGGCTAACAAACTGGCAGCCAAATGGATGATTAAGGCTTGGTGCAATAGGGAGGCCTCGTGGGCCAAGCTGATCTTCAGAAACAAGTATGAGTTGGCCCTCACGGGGTTCCCGAACTGAAAGAATCTTGACATCATGACCCTGCTATTCTCCCCGATACCCGTCTTCCCGAAAGGCTCCAATCTCGTGTGCTCTCTTTGGAAGGGCTGGAATAAAGTCAAAAGCTTCACAAGAATTAGTGAGGACTGGAAGTGGGCGGCCGGAATCAGACAAAACGACTCTATCTGGTTTCCGATACATGGCATCCGGAGTGTGGAGTCGTGGAACATTCAAAATGCCAAGAAGTTATGGAACAAAGGATTCAAAAAATGGAAACACCTCTGGAAACATGACACCAACAGCTGGATCAACTTCGAGGATATCGACCCTCGCATAAACATCTCCTACGAAGAATGGAACACTTTGCAAAGCAGATGCCTCGCTTGGGATCGTCACAAGACTCGCCTTCTCATGGGACACGACACACCGAACTCGCTTGGTCTCAAATGGCACAATGGAAATAGCCTACTCAAAATCCCGAACATCAAAGAAACGGCTGACCTCCAGATCAGCCTCAACAAGAAGTGGTGCCTGTCTTGGACGCGGCTTCGGTGGGACATGAAATTCATGGGTATCTGGCACCCCCTAATAGAGATTAAGAAGTCGGTCCTCTTATGGCAAATTCTTCATCGAGGAATCTGGACCAACCTTAAGGCTAGCAAACTTTGTGGGATCCCTCCTTGGTGCAAACGCTGCCACCGTGCTATCGAAGATGTCCCACACATCTTCCTTACTTGCCCCAACTCCTACAGAATCTGGCAGACGGTTGGAATGAAAATCAGACTTCAAAAACAGCCTAGTTGGAAACAAGTCCTTTTGGGAGAAGCGATCGGCTGCTCTGCGACACTCTGGAACGCCATCAGAGGGGAAGTCCTGTGGAAAATTTGGCGGGAGAGGTGTGCTCTCAACTTCGGCGATCCCCCCAGGGAGTGGTCGATTGAGAAATCGCTATTCCTCCTTGGCAAAAGGATTGTTAACTGTAAGAAATCCCCCCCCTTCAGGCACCATCAAGTCCTCCTCTTGATCAACAACAAGCTCAAACCCAAGTGGGCCCCGCATGAGGGCGATGAGAGGGTGATTAACCTTCTCTGTAATGCAACCTAGGATTCAATCAAGCTTCCCCTGCGTTGTGGGATTTGGGGGGTCCCGTGGGCACTAGTCCCCTTCTACTGTACCTTTGTTTCTTAATTTAATTCAAGTCCGGGAGAGTAGGCTATTGCCGAACTTCCTTTATATAAAAAAAAACATGAAACTAAGTAATATCGTACATGGAATGAAGTATCATGAGGTACTGAATCCATCTGGACTGTTCTTTAGGAAGCAATGAATTGCACTTCATGGGAGGAAACACCAAGTTGAAGGTCTCTTTCCTGAATCTCAATAGATCTGTAACAAAGAATGAGCACCTTATAAGAAACAAAATAAGTAAAAACCATATGTAATGTGCCAACAGCTTCAATCAAAAACATGTAAATATGAAGACAGATAGCACTATTGAATGAAAATAACTGTTATCTAAACTTTCATTCAATAACATCTTTTTCAGCTATCCATTTCTGTGTGAAGTTCAAATCCTATGAATGACTACGTTTCTTATGGCCACAATGAAATAATCGTTTAAAAGATTTTCATATTACGTTTCTTGTTCAAAGAGTGGAGAGCCACCAAAACAGAACATGACTCTCAACAAGAACAGCATATGCACAATATCAAAGAAAACGGCTCTCTACAAGCATGATAAACATGAAGTCTCCCTATCCATCCATACACTCGAGGAATCTACTTTGGATTTTGTTAGTAAATTATCAAAACATTTTAAGTGATTCGAATCAATTAAATGTTGAGGTTAAACCATCTTTGGCCGTTGCCCAAGGCTTGGCCTCACGCTAAGAGTGCCACACACATGATAGATAGATGCATTTTTTTATCCACCTAGCCATACATTCCGAGAACCCTACATGCATGGATTAACTCGTGGCTCAAATTCTCACCATGAGAGTCATATGACACTCTATTCACTCCTACCTTCCCAATAAGGGAATACATCCTAAAGATGCCACATGGCAACACATACCATCTCATCTAAAGGGTGTTCTCCCCCAATATGTATGTGATGTGACACTACCTTCCCTTATAAATATTTCGCCCTCGAAAACATAGACGAAATGTCTGTATAGGTAGAAGAATGTGCTCCAACTCCCCTAAACCCCATGTAATAGTAGCACATGCTCATGTTTGTGTGTTGCTTCCCCATATCCTTCCCCTTAGAAGCATATTCATAAGAGATCATCTCAAATGTGGGAAACCATTTGTGCGGTGTTTACTATCTCCCATGTACACCTAACTTCCAAACTATCACTCTCATAATGACAACATCATCTAAATGACATAGGTCAATATGATGCATCCTTCATTTATTAATAATATGAAAAATAAGTATAAAGTGCCAAGATATATTAAGCTTGACCATACCTCGAGTGGAGATCATAAAACATAAAATACTTTGAAATCTAGAACAAAATCCCATACAAGGTGACCAAAACCTTCCAAATCTAGGATGATACACTTTCCCACATATGACTCTAGGTCTTCCTAATCTTGATTTTACTCATATGTAATAGTTATTACCTAAACTGCTTTGTGACCTATGCAAATCGATCATCCTAGCTCACATTATAGAATTCCTAGATTGTAGAATGAAATCTCCACATCCCATGAACCACAAAATCTTTGGATTTTCATCATAAACTTGGACTAATACTCTATTGGAAGAGCATCTAATGGCACCCATGCACATCTAGTAATTTCTCTTTCCTTTAGTTTTCCATGTGAATTTAAAAGCATTCTTTCTTGAGATTTGAACAATACATAAGTATCAATCCTCCTAATTCATGCTCAATCAGAGAAACTACATCACTAAATCCCTTGTATCTCTTATGGGAATAGCTAGAACTCCTTGTCTAGTCAAAGACCATAACTGGGATCCAACTAGAAGAATATAGTCTACATTTGGTACATGACTCTTCATTCCCATAGAAAAATCATCGGATGATAATAACTTCTCTGTTAGATTCATCACGTGAGACTCAATCTAACCATTGGCTGCTTGATTTTTTTTATCTCTTTGATAGAAGGGTGCATGCCAATGTTTGTAAAGTACATAATTGAATTCCATAAGTAAATGGAACTCCGAAAACTATCACATGATGGATTCTCATGAATCCAATATATCTTGTAACTAGGATAGCTTGGTTTAAATGATTCTTTTTTCACCTAATTGTTGAGTCTAGTTAGCTACAAAGTATCAATGCATACATTTTCTAGATCTCCTACTATATGACATCATATCTAACTTCTTTTCTTGGGATCTAATGCTCTTAGTGGAATGAAGTTCAATTTAAAGACCTAGGTGAGTTGCTTGAGAATGTATGTATGCTCGTTGTGATGCCCATTAACCGATGCCAAAATTTCCTAAGTAGTATCCATCTAGGCTTTCCATCAGGAATAGTTATCTAAAGTGGTAATTGAATATGTGCCATGTAAGAACTAAAAGTACAACTCAATGTGGGTATTCCTATCCACACCCCATAGTCTCTAATACCATGAGGCTCTCTTTGAAGGTTCCCTACCTTCACTTAGTAAAGAGAGCTTACCCATTCTTTGGGCTTTTGTCTCATGTCCCACCTAGTCTCAAAACGTGATCTATGAGAATAATCAAATTATCTAATCTTCATTCATGTGGAAAACCTTAATCTTAATAAAAATGTATGATACTTTGAATGCTCCATGGTTTCTTAACAATTATCATACCTTGAATAACATTGCAATAATGCATGGGAGTGAAAAAGCATGTACTCTCTTCCTTCAAATGAAAATGGGTGAATCTCTCATGAATGCTTAAGTAAACATTCATACCTTTCAATCTCCCTATACATGCATATGCACTAAACTATGCCTCATGGAGCAGAAAATAAATAAAGAAAAAGAAAAAGGAATAGTGAAGGAAGATTTCCTAAGAGGATCCAACACTCCTATTGCTCTTCCATGTTACAAAAGCAGCTTTGTCTCAATCCTTCCATCTTCACATAGTCTTTGATGCTTCGAAATCCACTTGCATTTGCTTCACCTATCCTTTTATTCTCCCAAATGAAAATGTAATGTTTGCCCTCACAATGGGGCATGGTAAATTAAAAGAGCACTAAGAAGTGCAAATATAAATGTACAAGGATCCCTAAGCCACCATATTGTTTCAAATATACAAAATTACAAATTTAACTAGGATTTATTTGCTTCTAAAAACTACATATGGTACATCTGATGATCTTAAACTCTTAAGAGTTGGGGCTCTTTTCCTCGTGAGGCTTGAAATTAAAATTTGACATATCCGATTTGTATTGTAGACTTTGAAAACCAAGAAAAACATTGTAGCATAACAAATTAAATCACTTTAAAATGAAGCCAAAAGATTATAACAACCTAAAAAATGCTTGATTTTCATATTTTCTCAAGTAGATCAATTCATAAGAAGTGAAATCACATTGATTTGACACAAAATGGTGACATCATGCATCCCAAAAGGTTAGGTAGAGGTCCTCGAAGAATCTTAAGAGTGCTCCAAAGAAATTCAAATCTTGTTAGAAGCTAAATATTTTGGCATAGATGCGAAGTATGTTTTTTGATCTTCCAAACAAGTAATCATTCATATTGGAGTTTAGATAAGAGATATATGAACAAAAATCCATCAGCATATACACATGTATATCAGAAATAAGCTCAGAGAAAATGATTGAAGAGGGGTACTTTGAGGAGACCAGAACTTCCTTTTAGTCTGCAATATTTAGGATGTTTTAGTTGCACTCAAGATTCCATATACCATACCACCCATACATATGCACTACAACATATGAGGGGCATACTGACACTCTCCATATTGATGGTCACCCCTCGATAGCGGTATGATCCTTGAAAATATCTCGAAAGATCTCATTACGCATACCGATGGTCATTTGATCATCGATATGACTGTTTAAAATGGATCCTCGGTATCCGTTGCCACTATCGGTATAGGCATCTGTATGGGCATTAGTAGGAGCATCGATAGTTCACTAGAATTATTGGCGCTTACACCGATGTGCATACCGATGCTGTCTTTTAAACATACAGGGACCCGAGAGCAAGAATTTGACATTTTCCATGTCATTCAAATTGAGCACTGCTTCTATCGAACTTGCGTGTGCAAATTGAATTGTCACCTACCTTGTGTTGTGCACACACACACACACACATAGACCTCTCTCTCTAGACACACACACTCTCTCTCTTTAGATCTCGCATCTTGGTAAGTGGTGTGCATACTCTTACCCTTCTCTTTCTCTATGTTTTTTGTTTTATAATTTCTCTTCTTTTTGGTTTCATGGGATTTTCTAGCATTTATTCTTTGGAATTCGATGAGAGACAACGTTCATTAGGCTTTGACAAGAACGATCCAAAAGAGGAACATACCTGTAAATGATTGTTTTATTCTCTATTGATAGAGAGTGAGAAAGAGAAAGAGAGAGAGAGAGAGAGATATATATATATGAAAGAGAGAAAAAGAGAGAGAAACATGGAGAGAGAGAGAGAGAGAGAAAAAAAAAGAGAGAAAAAGGGAGAGAAAGAGAGAGAGAGAGAGAGAGAGAGAGAGAGAGATTAAAGAGAGAGAGATAAAGAGAGAGAATGAGAGAGACAGAGAGAGAGATGGATACACACACACATACACACATGCATACATACACACACATATATACATAGATGCATACATACACACACATGCATACATACATACATGCATACATGCATACATACACACACACATATACACACATGCATACCTACACACACACACACATATACACATATGCATACATACACACACATACACACATATATACACACATACACACACACATATACACACATGCATACATACACACACACATGCAAACATGCATACACATACATATGCATACATACATTCACACACATATGTACGTACACACACATAAATACACATATACATACACAAACATATGCATACATACACATATACATACACAAACATATGCATACATACACATATACATACACAAACATATGCATACATACATTGACACACATACATACACATGCATATATTACATACACACATGCATATTACATACTCACATATATATTGCATAGTCACATACACATATGCATGCATGCATACACACATATACATACACACGCACATATATATACACACACTCACATATATACATACACAAACATATGCATACGTACATATATACATACACAAACATATGCATGCATACATTCACACACATATGTACACACACATACATATTACATACTCACATACACATATTCATGCATATGCATGCATGCATACACACATATACATACACTCACATACATATTACATACACACATGCATATACATACACACACATATACATACACACTCACATACATATACACAAACACACTCACATATATACATACACACTCACACCTATACACACACACTCACATACATATTACATACACGCATGTATATACATACACACACATATGCATACACATGCATATGCATACACATGCAATTGCATACACACACATATGCATATGCATACACACACATATGCATATGCATACACACACATATGCATATGCATACACACACATATGCATATGCATATACACACATATGCATATGCATACACACACATATGCATATACATACATACATATATGCAATACACATGCATATGCATACACACACATATGCATATACACACATATGCATATACATACACGTCACATATGCATACATACATACATACATACACACATGCATATGCATACATACATACACACATGTATATGCATACATACATACACACATGCATATGCATACATACATACACACATATGCATACACACAATTTTGTAATTAAATTAAATATATATAGGAAAAAAATTAGAATATATAATTAAATCTATAGAAAAAATAGGATTAGTTATAGATAAATAAATATGAAAATAGGTAGGGTTTTATATAAATATATAATTTAATTTATAAAATTAGAATTTTAGGTTTCTTATCAAATTAAATATATAAAAATATAATTAGGATCTTTAGGCTATTTACATATGCACACACACATAAACCCATATACACACATAATATATATACACATAAACATTTATATACACATGCATACACACATATACATGTTTTAGGTCTAGGTCGTTATGATTAGGGTTTAGGGTTCTTACACATGCATAACATATATACACATATACACATATAATACATATACATATATACATGTATATACACATGCATACACACATATACATGTTTTAGGTCAAGGTCTTTAGGATTAGATTTTTAGGTTTTTTACATACATATAATAAAAATAAATATATATAATTAAATATATAAAAAATAGGTCTTTAGTATAGATAAATAAATAAATAAATAACTATATATATATATATATATATATATATATATATATATATATATATATATATATATATATATATATATATATATATATATATATATATATATATATATAATCAAATATATAAAAAATAGGGATTTAGTGTTTTTTAATTAAATTAAATATATATAAGAAAAAGAAAAGAAAAAATAGAATATATAATTAAATATATATAAAAAATAGGATTTTAGCATAGATAAATAAATATGAAAATAGCTAGTGTTTTAATTAAATATATAAAATAAGATTTTAGGGTTATTTTATAAAATTAAATATATAAAAATAGGATTAGGGTTTTTAGGCTATTTACACATGCATACACACATATAAACATATACACACGTAATATATGTACACATACACATATATATATACATGCATACACACATATATATTTTTTTGGTCTAGGTCATTACTATTAGGGTTTAGGTTTTTTACACATGCATAACATATATACACATATACACATATAATACATATACATATATACATGTATATAAACATGTATACACACAAATACATGTTTTAGGTCTAGGTCTTTAGGATTAGGGTTTTAGGTTTTTTGCATACATATAATAAAAATAAGTATATACAATTAAATATATAAAAAATAAGTCTTTTGCATATTATATATATATATATATATATATATATATATATATATATATATATATATATATATATATATATATATATATATAGTATAGATAAATAAATAAATAAACATATATATATATATAGTTAAATATATATAATCAAAAATATAAAAAATAGGGATTTATCATTTTTTAATTAAATTAATTATATACAAGAAAAAGAAAAGAAAACAATTAGAATATATAATTAAATCTATATAGAAAATAGGATTTTAGTATAGATAAATAAATATGAAAATAGCTAGTGTTTTAATTGAATATATATAATTAAATATATAAAATTAGGATTTTAGGGTTTTTTTATCAAATTAAATATATAAAAATAGGATTAGGATTTTTAGGTTGTTTACACATGCATACATACATATACACATATACACACATAATATATGTACACATACACATATATATACACATGCATACACACATATACATTTTTGTGTTGTAGGTTGTTACGAATAAGAAAAATCACTACAACATATTAGGGGCATACCGACGTTACCCATACCGACGGTCAGCCCTCGGCGTCAGTATGACCGTTGAAAATGCTTGAAAAACCACGGATGCAATACCGACGGTCATTTAATCATCGGTGTAGATGGCGTCGGTATGAGCACCGGTATAGGCGTCGGTACTTTACTGAAAGTTACCGATGCTTATACCGACGCTTATATCGACGCTCACATCGAGGCAACTTTTAACCGGGCCCGAGAGCAAAAATTCGACATCTGCTTGCATTTTGAACCAAAGTTTGCTACTGTCGAGTTTGCGCGCGCGAACTACATTCCGAACCTATTGTGTACACACACCTCTCTCTTTCTCTCTCTTTCTCTCTCTTTCTCTCTCTCTCTCTCTCTCTCTCTCTCTCTCTTTCTCTACATCTCTGTTTCTCTAGATCTGAAATTTTGGTAATAATTGCACATACTGTAGCACCCTTTCTCTTTCTTTCTGTTTTCCCTTTTCTAATTTCTCTTCTCTTTCCTTTTGCAGGAGCTTTTTGGCATCAAATCTTTGGAATTCGACGAAGGGCAACATTAACTCGTGATGGGGGAAGTATCTCAACCCCTAAGCAATGATGAAGCGCGAATGACCTCCACAGGTATCCTTCTTTGACCTCTGCACACCAAAAATGCTCTTACTCAGAGCTTATGCAGAGAACTCCAGTGAGCTTTTGTAGACCTGTAGTAGACACCAAGGGCTTTCCAAAAAAACAAATTTCACTTGAAATGGATGCTTACACAAAGAGAAACAATGTCTACAACATGAGCTAGTTGAATGCTCACAACTGCTAGTCAAGTAGAGACCTCACTTCACTCCAGCAAACTTTTCTCAGAGATTATACAGAGAATGAATCTCAAACTTGAGTCAACTTTAGAGCACTCTAATAGCTACCCAATGACACCAAAATCATAGCAAATGGATACATAGAGAAGGAGAACCAGCCCTTACAACAGAGAGCAAAATATTTCCAACAGAGCCTACACAAAGAGAGAGATATCAATCACACAACTTCACTAAAATGAATGTTGCTCCCAGCTTACTCAGAGAATGCTCCAGAGAATTGGTAAGCATAAAATAGACTCTTATAGCTATCCAATGAGACAAGAATTACATCAAATGGATACCATATGAGGGAGAACCAATGCTAACAACTCAGGGGTAGAGAGTTGCAACACTGCCTGCGCACACACATAGATATGCCTACTAAAAGAAAACAAACAAGCAAGCAAGGGGGTTGCTTAAGCAAGGGGCTTGCTTATCACAACTCCAGCACTTAGTACTCACTTTACATGAGCTAAAACTCCAAGAAGATGGCCCAAAAGAAGTCGGGATACATGCTCCTTTTATAGTGAGAGGTGTGCCCCTAAAATCTAGGAACTACCTTTCCAAATCAGCCTCCTAACTTGGAGGAATTAGTTGAGATGACTTGGGGAGTGGTTGAGTGACTTTTCTTGATGGAATCTCGTGGATTTTGGCTTCCTTTGATTGCTCCACATGTCCATAAAAGATTCCCCACGAATTTTTAGCTTGAAGCTTGACTTTTAACACTCCCCCTCAAGCTTCAATTCTTCATCCTCATCCAAGCTCCTTCATGTTGATGCATTGCTTGAATTTTGAAATCTTCATCCCATCCAAAGCCTTTGTAAACATGTCCGCAACTTGGTCCTTGGTACCAATATGATGTACTGAAACTTCCTTGGACATCACCTTTTCCCTTATGAAGTGATAGTGCTGTTAGTATATGATCAATGTCTACCCCTCATGATTGTATGCACATTTTGTAAGGCCCCCTTTATGAGGAGAAGCCAAGCGTGCATTACCCAATTGATGGGAATCCCAACTTGAATGTTGGATGAAGGTCATATTGGACCATGTAAGATATTATAAGGAAAGGGAGTTACCAGGGTCCCCAATTGTGGGGTCCGGGACAGCGGTGAGCAGCCCCGGCTGGGGGGTCCAAGGGGGCCAGCAGGCCCCCTGGCTGGGGGGTCCCAGGGGGCCAGCGGGCCCCCTGGTGGGGGTCCGGGGGCAGCGCCCCCGGCGCGACGGTAAAGGGAATATTCCATGGAATATTCCCTGTCGGAGTCAGAAATCATTTATATTTGTTAGGTCGGTTCAACCAGTCTAAGCCGTGTATGGCAATTACGCGGGCGGTGGCCGCCCACGCTCTACCGCCCATGTATAGCCGTCCATGGCAGGCCACCCATGATCCTATATATACATGACTTCTGCACTTCCTAAGATACCGAGTTGAGCCAGCATACCTCTACCTTGTATCTCCCTATCTAGAGTTGTCTAGATCACCATTTAAGCTCTACCTTGAGAGCGCACGGGTGGACAACGCCATCATCTTTGTACTTGCTGCTAGTAGAAAATTGTTGAGATTCTCCTATATCTGTTATCTTCTCTGCTATTGCTCCTGTGTTATATTGCGTAACTATTGTCTTTCATGGTATCAGAGCTGTAAGGTTCGAATAGCTTGAGAAGTATCATTATTTTAGCCTACTAGCAGACTAGAATATCAGTAGATTATTCGAGTGATTACATGATGGCTTCATCGTCGAATAGTAGTCTTGGTGCTTCAGCTAATGTTAATGCTGCACCTATTCGAATTCGTCCACCTGCATTCACTGAAGGGAAGCTGGATGGAACCAATTATACACTCTGGAAGTTCAAAATTTCTGCAATTTTGGACTCCTATGAATTACTTGACACTGTCATGGGACCGATGGGATTGGATCCAGAGCCTATATCAGTTGAAGATCCAGCAAATTCAAGATTGATGATTCAGCCAGATCCAGATCTTCTACGAGCTTGGAAGAGGCGGAATGCTGATGCATTATGTGCGATTGTCACTAGTGTAAGTGATTCTGTGCTTACTTTAGTTCAACATACTACTAAAGCACATGAGGCTTGGGGCATATTGGCTCGACAATATGAGACCAAGAACCACACTAGGATACAGAATTTAGAAAATCAGTTGGCAAATGAAAAGCATTCTGATTCTGAAAAGGCTGAAGATTTTATCAAACGGATAAAGCATCTTCAAGATCAATTGGCTGCAGTTGGTGTTGTTATAACACCAGAAGAGCTGGCTCGAAGATCTGTACGTGTTCTTCCAGCAAAGTATGATGGATTAGTAACAAAAGTACAACTGATGCTGCATTCTCAGCAAATGCAAAAGGTAAAGGCTCTTCAGAGGGATCAAAGAAGAAGCCAAAGAAGAAAAAGTTCACAGGAAGTTGCTTCTATTGTGAAAAGAAAGGCCATGCCATCAAGGATTGCAGAAAGAAGCAAGCTGATGAACGGAATGGGACTGTAAAATCATCATGGAAGAACAAAGAGTCTGCAAACAACACAGAGCTGGAACTTTGGGTAGCTATTGAAGAGGTATGTTCATCTGCTCAAGCTCGTGTTGATGAGCCATGGATTTTAGATAGTGGAGCTTCTCGCCATATGACTAGTAAAAAGGATTGGTATAGTTCCCTAGTGCCTCTGCGGGAATCCATCAATGTAGTGGTGGGAAATGACTCCAAGTGTCCAGCTGAAGGAACTGGAACCATCTCTTTTATCACTTCTCCAGGTGTTGAGAAAAAGTTATCCGATGTTCTCTATGTACCTACACTCAAAAGAAATTTGTTGTCAGTTTCTGCAATAACAGATCGTGGACTCGAAGTTCACTTCAATAAGAGTGGTGCGGAAATCATGGATTCATCAGGTAATGTTGTAGGTAAAGGCATACGACGGGATAACTTGTATGAGTTAAGTGCTTTAACTGCTACAGAAGATAAAGATGTAAGCAGGTTATGGCACCGACGATTTGGGCATCTCGGATTTGCAGTTTTGAAGGAGATGCAACGAACAGGGATGGTTGCTCATATGCCTGCATTTTCAGAGTTGCAGGAACCTTGTGAAGCTTGTATGATGGGCAAGCAACAACGAAAGGCATTTCCAAGAGAGACCAGCAATCGATCTCAAGCTCCTCTAGAGTTGGTACATGCTGATCTCTGCGGTAAAATGTCTACACCTGCTTTAGGAGGATCTTTCTACTTCTTGCTGTTAGTCGACGATTATAGTAGAAAGATGTGGGTTTATTTCATTCGAGAGAAGGCTGATGCTTTTGAAAAATTTAAAACGTGGCATAAGTATGTAGAAAATGAATCAGGAAGGAAACTGAAGAAATTTAGAACAGATAGAGGAGGTGAATTCTTGTCAACAGAATTCAACAATTACTGTAAGGAGAATGGTGTGAAAAGGCAACTTACCACAGCTCATACACCCCAACAAAATGGCGTTGTTGAGCGCAGGAACAGGACAGTAGTTGAAATGGCTCGTTGTATGTTGAAGGCTCAAGACATGCCTGATTCATTCTGGGCAGAAGCAGTCAATACAGCAGTCTACATCCTCAATCGAAGCTACACAAAAGCTTTAAAGGGGATGACTCCTCAAGAAGCATATTCTGGTAAAAAGCCTTCAGTTTTGCATTTCAGAATTTTTGGTTGTTTCTGTTATGCACATATTCCTGATTCAACAAGATCAAAGTTGGATTCAAAAAGCAAAAAGTGTGTCTTCCTAGGATATAGTGAAGAGTCTAAAGCATACAGGTTATGGGATCCTGAGGCAAGGAAGATTTTTGTCCGCCGAGATGTGGTGTTTGATGAACGACCACACTTAGTAGAAGATAAAGGTAAATCTACTATCTCATCAAGCGGAGAAATATCTCACCTTGTGCCTATCAAAAGACAGGTTAAAGTTGAGGAGGAGGAAACATCTAATGGAGAAATTTCCTCAATAAAAAGCCAACCAGTTGTAGCTGCACAGCGTAAGCCACTACCGAAGTGGGCACAACAGCTCTTTGATGATCACAATCCACATGTAGATGTACCAGAATCATCATCGGATGGATTACGAAGATCAAAGAGAATAGAGGAGCAAAGGAGAGCCTCAGAACACATTGTTAACATGGCTCTAATGGCAGATATCATGGGTTCGATAAAGGAACCTACCACCATTGAAGAAGCCCTTGATGATCCAGATTGGAGAGCGGCAATGCAGTCTGAGTATGATAGTATACTCAAAAATGATACATGGGATCTAGTCGACTTGCCGCCAAAGAAGAAGGTAATAGGTACTAAATGGATTTGGAAAGCTAAGTATAAAGCTGATGGAACATTAGAAAAGTATAAGGCACGATTAGTTGCACAGGGTTTTTCACAGATTGAAGGATTTGATGTTCAAGAAACTTTTGCACCAACAGCACGCATGACAACTATTCGGACGGTACTTGCAGTAGCTGCACAAAAGTCTTGGCCTATTTTCCAGATGGATGTCAAATCTGCATTTTTGAATGGTCACCTCAAGGAGGAGGTATATGTATCTCAACCACCAGGTTTTGAGGTGCCCAATTCAGAAAATAAAGTTTGCAGGTTGAAGAAAGCTTTGTATGGACTTAAGCAAGCTCCACGGGCTTGGTACCAACGAATAGATCATTTTTTCAAAAATATGGGTTTTGAAAGAAGTACTTCTGATGCTAACCTGTATGTAACGAAAAGGGATAGCAAGCTAGTTGTTGTCATTGTATATGTAGATGATTTGATCATTACAGGAGATCATCAGGAACTCATCAATCAAACTCGGATCAGCTTGGGAACTGAGTTTGAAATGACAGACTTAGGTCTACTCCATTTTTGTCTGGGAATTGAAGTATGGCAAAGGAAGGATGGCATTTTCATCTCACAACAAAAATATTCCAAAGAAATTCTCAAGGCATTTGGAATGATGGACTGCAAACCAACTAGCACACCTATGGAGGTAAATCATAAGCTATCTATGGATGATAACATGCCTGATGTAGATGCTAAGAAGTATAGGAAGCTCGTTGGAAGTCTTATTTTTCTGTGCAACACTAGACCAGACATTTGCTATGCTGTTGGAGTGTTAAGCAGGTTTTCCAACAAACCTAAGGAGAGTCACTGGAATGCTGGAATGCGAATTCTAAGGTACATTGCAGGAACCTTGGATTTTGGTATTTTGTATACCATAGGTGATACACTCCAAGGATATTGTGATTCAGATTGGGCTGGAGATTGTGATTCTAGAAAATTAGTTTCTGGATATTGTTTCTCACTTGGTTCAGGAATATTTTCTTGGGTAAGTAGGAAGCAACCAACTCTCGCACTCTCCTCCACTGAAGCAGAGTACAAAGCAGCTTGTTTTGCTTCTTGTGAGGCAGTCTGGTTAAGGAGAATTCTTGCAGATATAGGCTTTCCATCAAATATGCCAATTGTACTCAAGTGTGATAATCAAAGTTGTATGGCTATTGCAAAGAACCCAGTATTTCATGCTCGCACCAAGCACATAGAAGTACAGTACCATTACATTCGTGAGCTAATTGAAGATGAAATTGTGGAGCTAGAATATTGCCCAACAGAGGCAAATTGTGCTGACATATTCACTAAAGCACTTGGAAGAGAGCAGCTCAACAAGCATCTTCAACAGATGGGCATAGGACCGAGACCTACTTGATTTATCATCGGTAAACATTGAGGGGGGGTGTTAGTATATGATCAATGTCTACCCCTCATGATTGTATGCACATTTTGTAAGGCCCCCTTTATGAGGAGAAGCCAAGCGTGCATTACCCAATTGATGGGAATCCCAACTTGAATGTTGGATGAAGGTCATATTGGACCATGTAAGATATTATAAGGAAAGGGAGTTACCAGGGTCCCCAATTGTGGGGTCCGGGGCAGCGGTGAGCAGCCCCGGCTGGGGGGTCCAAGGGGGCCAGCGGGCCCCTTGGCTGGGGGGTCCCAGGGGGCCAGCGGGCCCCCTGGTGGGGGTCCGGGGGCAGCGCCCCCGGCGCGACGGTAAAGGGAATATTCCATGGAATATTCCCTGTCGGAGTCAGAAATCATTTATATTTGTTAGGTCGGTTCAACCAGTCTAAGCCGTGTATGGCAATTACGCGGACGGTGGCCGCCCACGCTCTACCGCCCATGTATAGCCGTCCATGGCAGGCCACCCATGATCCTATATATACATGACTTCTGCACTTCCTAAGATACCGAGTTGAGCCAGCATACCTCTACCTTGTATCTCCCTATCTAGAGTTGTCTAGATCACCATTTAAGCTCTACCTTGAGAGCGCACGGGTGGACAACGCCATCATCTTTGTACTTGCTGCTAGTAGAAAATTGTTGAGATTCTCCTATATCTGTTATCTTCTCTGCTATTGCTCCTGTGTTATATTGCGTAACTATTGTCTTTCAAGTGCACTTCAATATGCTTGGTTCTAGCATGATAGACAGGGTTCGATGCTAGATGAATGCTACTCATGTTGTCACAAAAAATTGGATATGTGTCAACCTGCAAATTAAGCTCCATAAATAACTTCTTAATCCACATTAGCTCACATGTGACTTGAGCCAAAGCTCTATACTCAGCCTCGGTGGAAGATAATGCCACCGTGGGTTGCTTCTTTTAAATCCATGAGATGATCTTGCTACCTAGCATGACTAGGTAACCACTTGTACTCCTTCTATCTTCCTTCGAACCGGCCCAATCGGCATCGGAATAAGCTTTGACCTGCATATCATCATCAAATGAGTAGAACAATCCTTCATTTATAGTGGCTTTGAGATATCACAACATTCTTCTTGCAGCTTGCAAGTGTGTAGTCCTTGGACTATGCATAAATTGTGATAACACTCCAACTCCATATGCTATGTCGGGCCTGGTTATTGTGGCATAATTGAAAGAGCCTACAATAGATCAATACAAAGTTACATCCTCTAATGGCTCTCCATCAATGGAGCTTAGCTTTACATTAACTTCCATGGGATTTGAAATAGGCTTGCAATGTAGCATCCCGAACCTCTCAAGTAGGTCTAGAATATACTTCCTTTGTATGAGCATAATACCTTCTTCTTTGTATACAACTTCAATGCCAAGAAAATACCTAAGATCTCCAAGATCAGAGATCCTAAACTCCTTTCCAAGCTTTGCCTTGATCTCCTCAATGCCCTTTGTATCATTACCGTAATGATAAGATCATCTACATACACACACATGTAGACCACAAGTTCTCCTCTTTGTTTGATGAAGAGAGATGGATCCGCCTTGCATTGATTGTAACCACATTTGATCAAATAGTCCACCAATCTTTGGTTCCAAGCCCTTGGAGCTTGCTTTAGGCCATAAAGTGCCTTCTTCAACCTACAAACATGATGTGGAAACTCTTTATGAACAAAACCTAGTGGTTGCTCCATGTATACCTCTTCTTCCAAGTCTCCATTGAGAAAGGCATTCTTGATATCCAATTGGAAGAGCTTCCATCCTTTGCTAGCAGCCATTGCAATGAGTGTCCTAATGGTGCTCATCTTTGCCACGGGGCTGAATGTCTCTTCAAAGTCCACTCCATACGTTTGTGCAAAACCCTTGGCCACCAATCTTGCTTTGAACCTAGAAATAGATCCATCTGAATTCCTCTTTACTTTATACACCCACTTATTACCTATTACCTTCATGTTCTCCTTCTTGGGCACTAGAGTCCATGTTTGATTTTCCTCAAGTGCGTCGATCTCTTCTTGCATTGCCTCTTTCCATTCGGTGTACCTGCTTGCATCTTCATAGCAATCGGGCTCATGATCTTCTACTACTTTGTTCATATATGCATAATGTGTTGCCATGTATGAATCATAAGTAAACCTTTGAGTTGGATACTTAACTCTAGAAGACTTCCTTTCTTCACCTTTTGGAGGAATAAACCTCCTTTGCCTTGGGAACTTGATCTCTTTCTTTGACGTGGCTTCTTTCTCCATCATGTGTCCTTCATCATCTTCAACTTCATTACCTTCTTCATCCAACTCCACCAATGTTGCTTTGCCTTTGTTGATTGATTGTGCTTCATAGCTTGATGAAGATCTCCCCCTCCATGGTGAGTTCATGCTTGAACTATCTTCATTGATGGAACACCTTGGGCCGCTTAGCTCTAGGTCGATTTGTTCTTCATCATGTCCATGCTTTTCTTCTTCATAGTCCTGCATACAATCATACTTCTTATACCAAGGGAGTAGCTCATCAAATGCTACATCCCTTGATATCCTCAAGTCCTTTGTGTTTGGGTTGAAGCACCTGTAACCTTTATGATCATTTGAATATCCTAGAAACACACACTTTTCTGCCTTTGGTTGTAGCTTGTGCCTCAATTCACTTGGCACATGTACATAACAAGTACATCCAAATATCTTCAAGTGGGAAAGATCAGGTTTCTTACCATAATAGGCTTGATATGGTGTCAAGCCATGGATCCCTGAGGTAGGAGCCCTATTCATTAGATACACGGCGGTATTTGCTGCATCACTCCAAAACATGTTAGGTACATTCATCTCATTAAGCATTGCTCTAGCGATCTCGGCAATGTATCTATTCTTTCTCTCTGCTACTCCATTTTGTTGGGGTGTGTACCTGCATGTTACTTGCCTCTTGATGCCTTGATCCATTAAAAAATCAGAAAAATCATTTGAGAAATATTCTCCCCCTCCATCGGACCTTAGCTTCTTGATATATGTACCTGTTTCCTTCTCTACCATTGCCTTGAATGCTTTGAAACATGTAAACACATCTGATTTGTTTTTTATGAAATAAACCCAAACCATCCTTGTGCAATCATCTATAAAAGTGACAAAGTACTTGTTACCTCCAATGGATTGCTCTTTCGTTGGCCCCCACACATCTGTATGTATCAACTCCAATGGATGTTGGCTTATGTAGCCACTCTTCTTGAATGGAAGTCTCGCTTGCTTCCCTAGTTGACAAGATTCACATAAATGCTTCATACCTTGTCCTTGGAAGTTGGGAAGACCTTCAACCAACCTCTTGAATTGCATTTCCTTCATTCTTTGTATGTTGATGTGACCTATCCTCTTGTGCCACAAGTCCAACTCCGAAATCCTCTTGTTTCCATATGTGAAGTAGACATGTTGAGTAGAATGAGAATTTACCTCCAAAGTGAAGAGTCTCCCTTCCTTCTTTCCTCTTGCTATGACCTTGTAACCTTGCTTAGGGTTCTCCACAAAGCATCCACCTTTGTTGAACCTTACTTGATAGCCTCTTTCAACCATTTGCCCAACGGACACCAAGTTCTTTGTGATGGTAGGTACATGCAAGACATCCTTGAGACATCTTCCTTCCTCCTTGTCATCCAAAGCTACATCTCCAACATGGGAGATCTCATGGGCTGTATCATCACCTGTTTCTACATGTCCTTTACCTTTGGGAACATGTAGATTAGTAAACCAAGAAGCATTGCAACTCATATGGTTGCTACATCCACTATCAATATACCAAGTGTTATCTACTTTGCTTGAATTCCCATTCATGTGCATCATCAAGAGATTGTCATTTTCTGAACTTGTAGAAGCATAATTACCTTGGCCTTTGTATGAAGAACCTTGATTATAGTTCCTTTGGTTTCCTCCCTTGTAGCAATCTCTAGCATAGTGGCCAAACTTGCCACATATGTAACATCCTTCGCCATCTTGATTCCTGTTTTGTTGATGTCGTCCTCCTCTTCCTCTTGATCTTCCTCTCCCTCTTTGTGATGAGGTGCCTTGGTCATGTCCTTGATTTCTTGAGTGGCCTTGCCTTCCTCCAAACCTTCCTTTGCCCCTTCCTTGTCCTTGTCTTCCTTTGCCCCTTTGATTACCTGCATAGAAAACTTGCGCATCTTTGCTTTTAGTTGAACTTCCACCTATGTTCATTTCTTCGGTGACCATGAGAGCAACCAATTGCTCAAAATCGGGAAGATTATCCCTTACATAAACTGAAGTGGTAAAGGGTTTCCACTTCTCATCATCTCTCAAACCATTGAGAGTATAAGCCACAAGATCGTCATCGTCTACGTGGCTTCCAATGGATCCCAATGCATCTGATAACTCCTTGACCTTAAGTATGTAGTCATTTATGCTACTCCCTGAGCTCTTCCTAAGGTTGTTGAGCTCATTCTTGAGTTGGATCTTCCTTGCTTTGGTGCTTGTTGAATAAAGCCTTTCAAGTGTCTCCCATACCTTCATGCTTGAATCCAAGTCTTGGATATGGCCGATCATGCTATTGCTAATGTGTTGGGAAAGAATAAAGATAACCCTTTTGTCTCTTTCATTCCATTCCCTAAAGGCCCTTCTCTGGTCATTGGTTGGATTCTCATCCAACCTAGGTCTTGGTTCACTTCCACTAATCAACCCCCAAAGGCCCTTGCCCATAAGATAGTTGGAGACCCTAAATCTCCATGGTTGATAGTTACCTTTGTCTAGCTTTTCAATTTGAGTGTTGAAGTCTCCCATATCTAGTCTTTGATACTTGACCTAGCCCTTGGCTAATGCTCCAATGTGTGTAAAATGAAAATGAGGCTCTGAGGTTACCTCAATCCAAAGCTTTCCTTAGATGGACACCTTGTGCTCTTGCAAATTTGAGTAGAATAGCTCCCCCTTGATGTGAGCTACCTCCAAGAAGCTTTTGTTGATGCAACTCTTCAACCACCAACTCCAAGAGGTCTTCTTGCTTGTATGTGATACCTCCAAGATGCCCAAACGCTCTGATACCACTGATGGGGGAAGTATCTCAACCCCTAAGCAACGATGAAGCGCGAATGACCTCCACAGGTATCCTTATTTGACCTCTGCACACCAAAAATGCTCTTACTCAGAGCTTATGCAGAGAACTCCAATGAGCTTTTGTAGACCTGTAGTAGACACCAAGGGCTTTCCAACAAAACAAATTTCACTTGAAATGGATGCTTACACAAAGAGAAACAATGTCTACAACATGAGCTAGTTGAATGCTCACAACTGCTAGTCAAGCAGAGACCTCACTTCACTCCAGCAAACTTTTCTCAGAGATTATACAGAGAATGAATCTCAAACTTGAGTCAACTTTAGAGCACTCTAATAGCTACCCAATGACACCAAAATCATAGCAAATGGATACATAGAGAAGGAGAACCAGCCCTTACAACAGAGAGCAAAATATTTCCAACAGAGCCTACACAAAGAGAGAGATATCAATCACACAACTTCACTAAAATGAATGTTGCTCCCAGCTTACTCAGAGAATGCTCCAGAGAATTGGTAAGCATAAAATAGACTCTTATAGCTATCCAATGAGACAAGAATTACATCAAATGGATACCATATGAGGGAGAACCAATGCTAACAACTCAGGGGTAGAGAGTTGCAACACTGCCTGCGCACACACATAGATATGCCTACTAAAAGAAAACAAACAAGCAAGCAAGGGGGTTGCTTAAGCAAGGGGCTTGCTTATCACAACTCCAACACTTAGTTCTCACTTTACATGAGTTAAAACTCCAATAAGATGGCCCAAAAGAAGTCGGGATACATGCTCCTTTTATAGTGAGAGGTGTGCCCCTAAAATCTAGGAACTACCTTTCCAAATCAGCCTCCTAACTTGGAGGAATTAGTTGAGATGACTTGGGGAGTGGTTGAGTGACTTTTCTTGATGGAATCTCGTGGCTTTTGGCTTCCTTTGATTGCTCCACATGTCCATAAAAGATTCCCCACGAATTTTTAGCTTGAAGCTTGACTTTTAACAACTCGACCTTGATGACAATGCTCCAAACAATTACATCGATGTAAGTGATTGTTTTGTTTTCTATTGATATAGAGTGAGATAGAGAGAGAGATGAAAGAAAGAGAGAGATCTGAGAAACATAAAGAGAGAGAGAGAGAAGGAGAAAGAAAGAGAGAGAGATGAAAGAGAAAGATAGAGAGAATGTGAAAGAGAGAGAGAGGTGAAATAGAAAGAGAATGAGATAGAGAGAGAGATTCATACATACATACACACACATATGCATAGACATACTCACATACATATTACATACACACATGCATATTACATACACACTCACATACATATTACATACACACATGCATATACATACACATACATATTACATACTCACATGCATACACACATATACATACATACATGCATATTACATACAAACATGCATATTACATACACACATGCATATTAGATACACACATGCATATACATACACACACATATTCATTCTCATACTCACATACATACATACATGTATACACACATATACATACACTTATGTACACACACACATGTATACATACACACATGCATATGCATACATACATACACACATATTTGCATGTACACACACACATACATACATACATACATACATACATACATACATACATACATACATACATACATACATACATACATACACACATGCATATTACATACACACTCACATATGTATACACACACATATGTGCATACACACATGCATATGCATACATACATACACACATATATGCATGTACACACACATACATACATACACACATGCATATTACATACACACACACATATATACACACTCACATATGTATACACACATGCATACATGCACATACACATACACACACATCACATATACATACACACACACACATATACATGTTTTAGGGTTAGGGTTTTAGGATTAGGGTTTTTGAAGGAGATTTTTGGCATCAGTTCTTTGGAATTCGACGAAGGAAAACACTAAGTGGACTTTGACGACAATGCTCCAAACAATTACATCAATGTAAGTAATTGTTTTGTTTTCGATTGATATAGAGTGAGATAGAGAGAGAGAGATGAAAGAAAGAGAGAGATACATACACTCATATTTGCATGTACACACACATACATACATGCATACACACATGCATATTACATACACACACACATATAAATACACACTCACATATGTATACACACACATATGTGCATACACATGCATATGCATACATACATACACACACATACATACATACACACATGCAGATTACATACACACACACATATATATACACACTCACATATGTATACACACACATGCATACATGCACATACACATACACACACATCACATATACATACACACATACACACATATACATGTTTTAGGGTTAGGGTTTTAGGCTTAAGGTTTATGAATTTCTCTTTTCTTTTGTTTTGCAAGAGATTTTGGCATCAGTTTTTTGGAATTCGACGAAGGAAAACACTAAGTGGACTTTGACGACAATGCTCCAAACAATTACATCAATGTAAGTGATTGTTTTGTTTTCGATTGATATAGAGTGAGATAGAGAGAGAGAGATGAAAGAAAGAGAGAGATACATACACACATATTTGCATGTACACACACATACATACATGCATACACACATGCATATTACATACACACACACATATAAATACACACTCACATATGTATACACACACATATGTGCATACACATGCATATGCATACATACATACACACACATATGCATGTACACACACATACATACATACACACATGAATATTACATACACACACACATATATATACACACTCACATATGTATACACACACATGCATACATGCACATACACATACACACATATCACATATACATACACACATACACACATGCATATTACATACACACTCACATATGTATACACACACATATGTGCATACACACATGCATATGCATACATACATACACACACATATGCATGTACACACACACATACATACATACATACACACATGCATATTACATACACACACATATTAATAGACACTCACATATGTATACACACTCACATATCTATACCCACACATGCATACATGCACATACACATACACACACATCACATATACATACACATATACACACATATACATGTTTTAGGGTTAGGGTTTTAGGATTAGGGTTTTTGAATCTCTCTTTTCTTTTGTTTTGTAGGAGATTTTTGGCATTGATTCTTTAGAATTTGACAAGAGATGATGTCAATTGGGCTTTGACAAGGGCGTTCAAAAGAATTACATCGATGTAAGTGATTGTTTTGTTCTTTATTATAAATAGAGATAGAGAGAGAGAGAGAGAGAGAATAAGAGAGAGAGAGAGAAAGAGGGAGAGAGAGAGATGAAAGAGAGAGAGAGATGAAAGAGAGAGAGAGAGAGAGATAAAGAGAGAGATATAGATAGAGAGAAAGAGAGAGACATAGAGATACATACACACAGATGCATACATATTACATACACATATGCATATGCATATGCATATGCATACATACACACACACATATACATGCACACACGTGTACACACGCATGCATACATGCACATACACATACACACACATCACATATACATCCACACAAACACACATATACATGTTTTAGGGTTAGGATTTTAGGATTATGGTTTTTTACTTTTACACATATACACACATAATACATACACACATGCACACATATACACATGCATACACACATACACATACACACACACATACACATACACATACACATACACACACATACACATACACATACATACATACATACATACATACACACACATGCATACATACATACAGACACACATACATACATACATACATACATACATACACACATACACATAGAGAGAGAGAGTCACACGCACACACATGCATACATACACACACGTGACATATACATACACACATATGCATGTTTTAGGGTTAGGGTTAGGGTTTTTGGCTTTTACATATATACACACATGCATACACACATATACACATATGAACACATAATACATATGCACATACACATATATATACACGTGCATACACACATACACACATACACACATACACACATACACACATACACAAACACATACATTCATAGACACACACACACACACCTTCTTTGCATGTGTATGGCAGTGGAAGACCAATATTTTGTATTTGATTTCCATATGGCAATACATTGCTTTGCCACATTTTGTAAAAGCGTCATATATGACAGTGGTTTGCCACACTCTTGTACATGCTTCATTATTGAAATATATAACTTCTTTTGTACATGGTTCATTGTTCATTCTGATTATCTCTTTTGTGTCCAATAATACTCTGTTTCATGAAATCATATTTCAGTTGTCATTAGAGTACACATCACATGTACTCGGTTTTTTTTGGGCAGAGTGTATTGTCTTTTGTTAAGCAACAATGGTCGTCGGTATACGCGACAGTACTCCCAGTAGTGTCATCGGAATAACCGTCGGTACACCCAGCAGGCCTCGGTATAGGCGACGGTATCTCCAGTAAAAGCCTCGGTATGAGCGTCGGAAATACCGATGCAAATACCGACGCTTATACCGACACTATATATCGACACTTATACCGACGTTATATATCGACGCTTATACTGAGGCTTTGGTACCGACGCGCACACCGACTTTTACACCGGCGTCGCGGCAAATAAAGTCGCGTTCATTTTCCTCGGTAAAAACCTCGGTATACCATCGATCTGTTGTAGTGAATTAAATGTTTTAAAATGTCCATATTGTATCAGATGGCTAGTTTGGATCCGGAGGAGAGAATGGCATGTCCTTGCACTTATTGCAAGTATCAAATTTATCAAAAATTATGGATTTGTACTGCACATGTTAGAGAATATGGATCCTTTGATAAAAGTCGACTACAAAACCTATGCCACCATTTGTGTGTTCCCTCTAGTGAGCAGGTGGACCCAAACAACATTGCACAGGTAACCTCTCCTGGAGAGAAGAGAACAAAGAGGGAGGTAGAAGTACAAGATACTAGTAGCATTACATAGAATGAACACATGGAAGAAATGCTCGAAGCGTTTTATGAGATGTACGAAGATCTTGATGGTGGAGTAGATGTCGTGCGTTTCATGGACACAACAAAATTTCCACAATCAAAAGTCGATGAACAATACAAGAACATGCGAAGACTAGCCCATTTACCACTACACACTCGATCACTCGCGATGCTGAATCTACAATCCATTCATGGATGGTCAGATAGTAGTGTCTTTGAATTGTTATAATCCATTGGAATGGACTATACTAAAATTCATGCTTGTCAGAATGATTGCATCCTCTTTCAAAATGAGTATGAGCATCTCCACATATGCCCAGAGTGTGGAGAAAATAGATTTAGAGTAGACCTTGTGGGCGAAGCAATATCCGCAAAGGTTCTTCACCACTTTCCTATAATTCCAAGAATTAAGAGCATGTTTAGATGCAAATCCATAGCTGAGTTAATGTCATGGCATGTAAAGAGCAGGTCTATAGATGGTGTAATGCAAGTGCTTGTTGACTCTGATGCTTGAAAACACATAGATAGTAAGTGGCCACAGTTTGCTAGTGAGCCTTAGAACTATTGTCTAGGCCTAGCTATGGATGGAGTAAATCCATTTGGTTTACGCAGCTCTTCATGGAGCATATGGACTTTATGTTCGGGGTGATGGTGGGGTGATGGTGAACTTTTTCCAAAAAAGTAGAGCTAGTGCAAGAGACGAAAATGCTCAAGAAGACCAGCTAGATTAGTATGGAGTGATTCAAGATATCTTGAAGCTATCGTTGAGGAAGTTGGATTACTTTTTTTTTAATGTGAAATGAATCAAAGTAGTCACCTCAAGAAGAAATGCAACAGTGAGGCGGGATAAGAGGGGTTTGCTTCAAGTCCACTTCACAAAGTTATGGATGGATGAAAGAGATACATTTTTACTTCTGGAACACTGTGAGCAAGTTGTTTTTATGCCATATTTGAAAGAACCAGAGTGGCTATTTGTTTTACAAGTCTCCCTACATAGGAAACAAATTTGCGAGAACATAGATGTAGAAGAAAGTCCATCTCTAGTGGACTCTCATATTCATTCAGTAGTGAAGGAGGAAGATATCATTGTCCGAGATGAAGAGGTCTTTGAAGAAGATGAGATACATGATGAAACAATAGATGATGATCAAGAAGAAGCTAGCATACCAAGAGATCTAGAAGTCACCAATGTAGAGATACATATCCTTTGTGCATCAGATCTCCAAAAGGATGCTAGAATAGAGGATTTTTTAATCAAACACTTGTACGAACTAATTCGTGTTTTTTTTTGTGATGTTCTTTTGTACACTACTATTTCTCTATATTACCTTTATTATTGGTATGCTAATCATTTGATTTCTTTTGTTACAAAGCACAATGGGAGACAGTCCTCCAATCACTTCATATTCCATGATTGAGAAGTAGTTCTTGGAGTTTATATCTCAAGTGCCTCTCACGTATATGGCCACTGCATCAGAGTACTGGATCACTCACGATAGTACTCCCCTTGGCCTCACTCCCACCGACATCACTCCCGCCAGTGTCACTCCTGTGGGCGAGGCTACTCCATCGAAGGTACATCTTCTGGCTTTATGACTCCACCATGACCACCTGCTCAGCCATCCCCTAGTGGCTCTAGTAGTAGATGTGTGCGTTTGACACCTCAATGCGATATAGATGCTGGCCCATCCCATAGGTGGAGCTCATGCTCTAGAAGAGGAGGTTCCAGAAGTGGATCTACAAGTGGCTCTGGAGGAGGCGGATGTTGTGGAGGTAGTGTGGTGGATTTTGTATTGCCACTTCTACTCGTAGAGCGAGTACCTCAGATGTAGGCATGCCACATGGTACGCCACATGGTACACCATGTGGTACACCACATACACCTTGATGTGCTCATAACCATGATGACTCTAAGGTGTATAGTATCTATGATGGAGATCCGGTGATGGATGCGGCCAAAAAGGCCATGTGTCAGTGTACAAAACAGCTTTGCTCCATACGTTTGGACACTCTATCATGTTTAAATGGAGTGAACAGGATAAAGATCATAAAAATTATATCACAGAGACGATCTATCAAGAGTTCCGGCCAAAATATGGGCATCCTATTGTGAGCTCAGAGTGGATTTAGCACACGGCATATGAGGTTATGTCCCATTGATGATTCGAGGCTCATGATGCTTTCAAATCAGACTTACCAAAGCCTATATGGTTAGATGCTAAGGAGTGGGATATGATTTGCAACGAGTAGTAGCAGAATCTTGATCGATATCGCCAGCAACGAGATGGGGCAGCCACACGTCTAGATACGATCGAACCGTCATATTTGGGTAGCAGCGGATATGACACTATGCATCACGAGTTTGTAAGTATCATTTGGTGTATTGAATTTGTTTGTGTTAAGCATGTCATGTATGTTCATCTAATGTTTTGCATATTTGTTGCAGGAGTTGGGAATGGGTCGTCCTCTAACACAAATTGAGGAGGCCTATGGATATCATCATGGATTTGTTGCACTATTGGAGGACTTGGAGGGACGCGGTGCAGTCATTTCATGTGAGCTTCTACGATGAAGGTGATGAGCTTATAAACTCGGTTTGGTGTTTTTAGTTGTTGTTTGTAAATATCATGTCAATTTGTCTCATTTCATGAATGTTCTTTGTTGCAAGACTGTTGGTATACATGTTTTGATCCTTTTGGGCATGTGTATGGCAGTGGTATATCATAATTTTGTATTTGGCTCATATATGGTAGTGATGCACAAGAATTTTGTATTTGGTTCCTATATGGCAGTGCTTTGCCACATTTTGCATTTGGCTTATATATGGTAGTGGTTTGCCACACTCTTGTACATGCTTCATTTATGGAATATATAACTTTTTTGTACATGGTTCATAATTCATTTTGCTCATCTCTTTTATGTCCAACAGTATTTTGCTTTATGAAATCATGTTTTGGTTACCATGATGTTGTGTAGCAAAAGACAATACACTCTCTGCAAAAAAAATTTGCAGATATGATCGTCGATATGCATCGGTACTCCCAGCATGGTCAGTGGTATGCACGATGGTACGCCCAGCAAGGTCGCCGGTATGAGCATCAGTATTATCGACGCTTATATCCGTGCCTATACGGGCGCTTGTATTGGCGCTTTGATATCGATGTCTATGACGACCCTTACACCAGCATCACGGGAAAAATTGCACCCATGCATTTGCCTCGATGGAAGCCTCAATATACCCCTTATATGTTGTAGTGATGGTATTTTCACTTAGTTCCATGTCCAATATACCTATTTTTCCTTTTCCCAAAATTGGAATTCATCCAATTTGACTGTTTGAAATAATGAAAAATGGTGGAAATGGATTTTTGAGGTTGTAAAGATTTCTCTTCTTCTTATCCATTATGGGGGTTTTATGACTCCTCAAAAATATCCATATCCCAAGCGTCATGTATGTCAAGTTGCATCTCAAACCTCTTGACGCCATGATTGCTCCTACATCATTTCCATTAGTATTCGCATGAGTACATTTCCATTTTATATTTAGGAGGCACTCCATTTACATTTTATATTGTATCTTTTTGTATTTGGGTACCTTGCCATTTTCTTCTACCAGTGTCTTCATTCTCCAAGGGGAATTATCCCACATTTGATGTACTTTGGAGATCATCCCTCTCCAACTCTATATAAGGGTGACCTCTCTACCCATTTGTACTTGGTTAGAAGCTTGAGGAGCCTACTCCATGCTCTTGGAAAGCTCACTCTAGTTCATGTGAGTTTCGTCATTTCATGGTCTACTCACTTTGAGTCTCTCACTCTTTTTCATTTTGCTTATGTGTGCGTACCCTCTACATGATATCAGAGCACTAGGTGGAGATCTTGGTGGTTTGTTTGGCGGTGATTTCGGTGGTGGTGTTGTTGCTTCTACTGAGTGTTGGTAGTTTTGTGCTCTCCTCATTGAGAGAAGTTATTGCCATCAGTTTTTACTCTTTAGGGCCTCATTTTGCCCATTTTCCCACCCTCTCACCCTTCTTCTTCATCAGTTTGTTCACCTTTTTACCCCCATTTTCTCACACTCCCACCCTCTTTGTGGAATTATTAAGTGGTTGTTTCACTATTGTAATCTATATGAGGAGACTCTACACTGTTTTGCCATGCAATGTGGCATTTTCTTGAGCTAGTAGCATGCATCTCAGATTTTGAAAGTGTTTATAAACACTCTTCAACATTCATCGTCGTGAAATTTGTTGATTTCGCACCACAAGCTATTGCACCTTGTAATCTTTGTGGTGTAATCTCAACAGTTTGTGGTCATTTTTGTCAATCGGTTGCATACAAAGAGCCTTTCTCTCACTTTAATTGATTTGGAGATCTTGCAATAGGTGGAGGAGCTGGACAACTCATTGTCTTGTTAGGGAAGACCTAAGTGCCAAAAGAAGGCGGTTCTTATCTTCAACCTATCTAGCACAATCCATATTGAATATTGAAGTTGTTGCTTGTGAAGCACCACCACCACTATGTTGAAGATACCATGCCCAATTTGCGGAGACACTTCCATTTCTTTTTCTCTCAAGTTCGAGCTCTCTTCATATCCACGATCTATCTATAGCACGACTCCTCTCTGTGCATCTTGTAGGTCTTGCTTCCATTTTATCTTGCTTTCTTGTCATTCACATTGTTATAAGTTTCAGCTTTAGTTAAGATTGGCTTGGTTGTGACATTTCTTCATGATAGATGTACAAATCATGATCTGTCAAATGGCGATGTCATTATTGCTTCTGGCATTTTATGTCATGTGTTGTATAAGCCCATAGACTATGAGAAATCTGTGAATAATTCAGCATGTGTAGTACATGATTCTCAGGCTTTATCAGATGCAAAGCTTTGGCATGCACGCTTTGGTCATCTAAATTTTACTAGTTTGCTAAACCTGCAGAAATCTGAAATGGTGTCCTCTTTGCCCAAACATGAGACACCTGGTCAACATGTATGTGAAGGCTATATTTTGGGAAAAATAAAGTATTATGCCTTCCCAAAAGATGGTTCAATTTGAGCTACTTAGAAAGTGCAGCTTGTTCACAGTGATGTTTGTGGTCTTATGCAGACTTTTGGCAAGTTAGAGATGGTTAAGGTAGATTCTCTTTTCAAGCTTAAGTGGCCACAACATGATATATGGGCCTTGACATCTTTGAAGCATAAGATGATGATGGACATACATAACTCTTTGAAATTCACAAAAGTTTCTAGATCTGTGGGATTACATTGGTGTGTTCTTGTTCATTTTTTTGTACTTCTATTTCAGATATTCACAATTCCAGAGACTTCAACAATGTTCATGTTAAAAAATATCACATATGAGCAGGTGAAGGGTTTACTACGTGAAAATTGGGGACTTGTAGAAGGATGCACCAAAGGGGATAGATACCTATGTAAAATTGGTGCAACAGGCATAGGATTTTGATATTTAAAACACCATACTTCATTGTACACTAGATTCTATTATGATCATTGGATGTGTAAACTTGGTGAATGGATACCATTACAAAGTTCTGAGGGTTTTTTATTTCATTTGAAATTAAGATAAATTTGACCAACAATGAGATGGAAGTCATTTCAATGAATCATCATTGGACCCTTGCCAACATGAGACAATATCTATTAATAATGGGATTTGAGGATTTAGATCAATTTAAGTTCAGAGTACAAGGGCATAAGGTAAACAATTTATGGTACTTTTTCTTTTATTTATACGAATCATTATATTCAAATATGATATTTAAAGTTTTTTATTTGTCTACAAATTGATAAGAGGTTGGAGGATAAAATTAAAGCTCTTCCTGAATGGAGTGTAGATGGAACTCAACTTTCATTGTCATAGCTCAAGAACTATCTGAGTACTTGCTTGTACACATAACCCATTTTCCATTCATAGTCCTTCCTCTACTACAAGATAATGCACATGATGTAAAACCTTTTGATGTCAATATGATGTAAAAATTATCAAAACTTTGATTTTTGCCATGGCAGTATATATTACAATGTAAGAATTCCAAGAATTCTATTTTTTCTACTATGTAGATGTGGTATTTCTTATTATGTTAAATGATTATCTGTTCAATCATTTTTATGAGTCAAATTTTTTTTTGGGAGTTTTGTGCATGATTCTTATATTTGCAGCTTTTTTTACCTTTAAATGGATCCCATTCACTTGAAAATATTGAAACTACTATAAAAGCAAGTCTTATTCTCTCATTTCTCACTTTTGTAACCAAGAAGAGCTAGATGCACCCCTAGAGCAAGCACCCCATAGCAATCATGCTACATTCATGCACAATGGCTGCCTCCACCTCTACTACCCCCTATTCAAATGTCCTCGAGAACTCTTCAATGAGTTCTTGGAATCAACTCAATACAAAGGTCAAACACACTTGTATGACCTTGTTTCTAGAATTCGGAATCTGGACAAGACAATCAGACCCACTTCCACTGTGCTCGAGGAAATCGTAGAATTCCTTTAGTACCACATTTTGTGCTACTCTATAGATATCCCACCTTATGAGGGTAAGCGGGTCTCGTGTGACCTTTTTCACTACATTCATAAAGGTGATGAAGCCTTTATGAAGCACCTCAAGCGCTTCATGAAAATTGCTTACAGTGTAGGTCATTTGTTAGATGAAATGGTTCCATTGATAAAACAACTTAACAAAAAGAAGAGGATGGGTACTAGGTACCTCTCTTGTATTTCCACAACAATATTTATCAATGAGAGTTGGAGCCTGCACCCATGGATCTCCCCAACCTTGTCATAGGGGGATTTGTTCATTGAAAAAATGAGCCTCAACAAGAGGCCAAAAACTTAGCCAAAGAGAGACTCGACCCCTTTGAGCCCACATTTTTGTGGTTGGGGCTTTTTTGGCATTTTGAAGACTATCCAAGCTTATTACATGCATAAAGAGTCAAAATCTAAAAGAATGAGGCCAAAAAGCACAAAAATAAACCCAAGGCAGTCTCAATGTTAACCTTGATAACTATTGTGATCTTAGACTTCTTGTAATCCTGTTTTAGATTCATTAAACTTGATTATTAGCCATGCCTAGGCTTATAAAAGCCAAAAAACCCCCAACCATAGATTTAGGGGATTCCGGCCTACAAAATTTTTGCAGGCTTGAATCCCATGTTTCTATGGATGGGGATTTTTTGGCTTTTATAAGCCTAGGTAAGGATTGCATGGTCATTAATTGACCATATTCAACTGATTTAAAGTCAATAGTATATGTATAAACAATACCTACCCTATATGTAGATCCTAGGCCCTTATGGAACATAATGTGCAAAGAAATAGATAAAATTACATTCTCTTTTTAAAAATCAGCACAATAGAAATAGGATAGAGATTCAGAGAGAGAGAGAGAGAAACAAATAGACAATATATGCTAAGACAAAACATTTCATTAATCATTGAAGTACATTGCAAAAGATGCTTCTCAAAAACTACATATTACAGATGTCATGGGTTATCTTCGCTTATTTTTCTAGCTAGCTGAATATCCTTGGGTTGTATAGTTACTCTCTTGGCATGGATAGCACATAGGCTAGAATCTTCAAGCATGGAGATGAGGTAGGCCTCTATTGCCTCTTGAAGTGCCTCAAGGGCTACCCCTTGTATTCATAGACTTGCACAATAGCTTTGTCGTTCTTCCTTTGCCACTCTTGCAAATGCTCTTTGTGGTATGCAAAGTTCAATTGATTTTTTATAATGTCATATCTCTGCAAATACTCTACAGTGTCTTCGACATCTTTGTAGATCTCTTGCATTAGGAGGAATGTTAAGTTGTCATTGAGGCCTACATCATGGTTGATAATTCTTTTTTCTCTGATGTAAATGATGTGAAGGTTTTTTGTAGTGCTTGCTTGTTGATGAAGCCCTGGCATCTTCAACAAATGACCTACACAATGAGAAACTCAATCTAAAAGTCTTCGATGGCATCTTCAACAAATGACCTCCACAATAAGAAACTCAATCTAAAAATCTTACAACATAAATAAACAATTTAAACACAAACCTAAGTGCATAAAAGTGTGCTTTCGTGCTCCACCACCAATTGAAAGAGCTTGAAAGGATGATAATGGTCATTTCCTGTACCTCATACCAAGTGGAGTCTCTTTTAGTTGTGTTAGATTGGCTTTTAACTTTGTAATTATCCTCTCCTTTTCTTCCACATCTTGTTGGAGTATATTATTGTACTCTTCCAAAGATTTGACAGTACTTTCTAAAGTGTGTATCTTCAAGTGGTTGTGATGACATTGTTGCATCCAATAATTTGCAATAGATGTTGAATGGATAGAGAATTGCTTAGCAGTCGAGCTTCACCACTACCAAGGTACTGTAGAAACATGGAGATACTATGAAATCTAGGATGAAAATTAGACAATGGATCTAAGGGATACAATGAAACATTGACCCAAAGATCAATATTATTCTCTCTAGTTGCATGCTGTTCATTTTGAGAATCTTTGTCATTGCTATCTCTAGTTGTCAGTGCAAATTCTATTGTAACATGAACATGTACACTCATTGAATGAGGAGCATGTGTTGGTGTTGGTGTCATGTTCATAATACATGTGAGCACCATGATGGTCCAAAATGTGATCACTGAATAGAAAGAAACACAGAGATGGCTAGAATGGCTTGTACAATAGCTGTATTGCAAAAAAAAAGTGTGTTTTGGTATGTGGATTTGTCAAAATGACTTTTTCTAGTGTTTAAAAGTGAAAATAAGTTTTATTTTCAAAAACTCATGTTTTGGGGAAACCAAATTTATGATTTTGATGATGTGGCACTTAACTTTTGGAGGGATTTTCAAAAGTATGTTTTCTAAGTGTTTTTTATAAAAAAAATGGATTAAAAAAAGTAACTTCTAACATATGCATAAAATTATGGGCCATTTTGAATAAAGAATTGCTAAAAAAGAGACTTCTTTAGAAAAGTCAGTTTTTTATTCATATAGGTGGACGGATTTGATGAGGTGGAAATTGGCTTTTCTCTCTCTCTTTGTACAAAAGAGAGAGATGATCCTAGCTTAGCCTAAAAAAATGTCTAGTTCAACCTATTAAAAAGTGCTCTATTAAATGCACTTTGTTGTTGATATATTTAGGTAGTGATGTGTCTGAACACTCTAGGACCATCAGGGAACTTTTTTCCCTCTTTAGGAGGTTTCTTTCCCCCGGTTTGTATATACACCTATTACCCTAATGGGCTAGTTATCTTTCTACATTCTAGTGGTAATACATTCAGTATTGTGTGTTGCACTCCAAGCTTCTTATTCTTCTTTGTGTTGTTTGCGTGCTTTTGCATACCTCAAACTCCAACAATTGGTATCAAAGCAGGTCACCGCTTCATCTAGGGCATCATCGACACCCCTCCAATCACAGTCTCATAATCGCATGAAATTTGGGGAGCATACTCAAGGTGATTAGAAGATCAAAACGGATTTGCTCTATGTTGCCAAAATCGCGATCTAAGCATGTTTTGGCCTCCAAACACACTATCATAGCACCTGTGCAAGCAATTTCATCTTTTTGTGCCAAACATATATATAGGTTTCGGTTCACCAATATAAGCATCTCAAAGTCTGCTACAAGTCTAGCTGAACTCAATAAGGTACTTCTGTTCAATGTTTTGAAATACAATCATTTTTCTACATTATAGTATTTTAGTGAGTGGCCATGGCTGAAAGCAGTGATGTATTCCATATATTGGCTGTTGAGGATAAGTTGCACGGTACCAATTACCCATTATGGGCTTCTATGATGCATCATGTATTGGTTGCAAAAGGACTCTAGAATATTGTGCAGGGTGTTGAAAAACATCCTATTACACTTGCAAACATAGTTATTGAAGGTGATCCAAACGGTGTTAAAGATGATGATATTCTTCATGTTCATGTTCGTGTTGTGGTTCCTGCTATACCTACTGCAGAGCAAATTTTTTGGGATGACAGCAATGCTCTGCTGGAATTTGGGGCCCCAGGATCATTCCAATACTAAAACCTCTTGAGCATACACAACTTAATTGACAAGATGATAAGTGAGATAGAGAAAGAAAGAGATCTTGAGACAAGGATAGGGAACGTAAGCTGGATGCTTACTTCACTAAAAATAATAGATGTCCAAATTACAACATGGGAGTACTACTCAACCATATAAAGTGGTTCACTCACTAATGGAAGAATAAGAAGATGATGATACAAAATTTAGATTATGTCGAAATAATCTAAGTGTGTGTGAAGAGAATGAAGCAACGAAGCTAACAAAATAGTGTAACAAAATTGTAAATCAACCACAAGGTTAACTCGCAAAAGATAGTTACCACCACCTCGTAGAAGACTTCCTGTTGCAATGAGAGTAGCCTCTCCTTCACCAAAACTTCACCTCCTTCAAGAGTGTGAGAACACTCTGTCTTCAAGAAGATCTCCAAGCTCTAGATCTTTAAGTGAGTGATTTACACAATGAGCCAAGGTCCTTATTATATGCTCTCGAATATAGTGGTAGTGTACCTCTATATGCTTTGTCCTTGCATGATGCACTGGATTCTTAGCTATAGCTATAACACTTTGGCTATCTAAAAATATCTGAATGGGTTGATGTACTCTTACATCAAGATAACTGAAAATCTTCTGCAACCATACTGACTCTAGAGTAGTTGTAAATGTTGCACGATATTCAGCTTCACATGATGAAGTGGCAATAGTGGGTTGTCTTTTTGAAAACCATGAGATAAGACAATCTCCAAGACAAAAACAAAATCCACTAGTACTTCTTCTCGTGTCTCTATCACCTGCCCAATCAGAATTTGAAAATCCTTTTAGTAACAAATGTGTAGATTTCAAAAATACCATAGCATAATTTGAAGTTCCCTTCAAATAACGAAAGATCCGCTTTACTGCTTTCCAATGTAACACTGTCGGATTCTGCATGAACCTTGATACTTGAGAAACTACAAACTGTATATCAGGACGTGTATTACAAAGATATATCAAGCAACCAACTGCTTGACTATATAGAGTAGCATCAAATGGCTCTACACCTGCTACCATTTGTAAAGATATGTTCTGATCCATAGGTGTTTGCATAGGTTTAGAATCACCCATCTGAAACCTTTCCAAAAGTTTCTCAATGTACTTCTGTTGTGTCATGTAGATACACTCATCTCGAAATAGAAACTGAATCCCAAGATAATAATGTAGAATGCCTAAATCATTCACATCAAATGTTTGCTTCAATTCTTCTTTGAACATTTGCAAATCTTCATCTCTGGGACCTGTGACTATAATACCATCCACATAAATGATTGCTATAATCATCATACCTGTTTCAGCTTTGACATAAAGAGTTGGAGCTGCATCTGAGTTATGGAAACCAATGGATAAAAGATATGTATGTATCTTTTCATACCATGCTCTAGGTGTCTGTTTTAAACCATACAAAGCTTTTATAAGCTTACACACTAAGTGTTCTTTACATGTCTCTTCAAAACCTTCTAGCTGCTGAATATACACATCCTCATGTAAATCACCATTTAGAAAAGCAGTCTTGATGTCAAGTTGATATATATGCCAACCAAAATGTGCTGCTAGAGCAAGTATTGACCTAATAACAGTCATCCTAGACGTAGGAGCAAATGTCTCATCATAATCAATACCTTTTTGTTGTGCATATCCTTTGACAACCAACCTGGCCTTGTATCTATCAATAGTACCATCTACTTTCCTTTTGATTTTGAAGATCCATTTTACACCTATAGCCTTCTTTCCTTCTGGTAACTCACATAGCTGCCAAGTTTGATTCTTATGAATAGAATCAATCTCTTCTTGCATAGCTTTTCTCCAAATAGGAATGTTAAGTGCATCTTTAACACACACAGGTTCATCTTCAACAGTCGTAAGTGCCAAAATATCATGAATCTCAAAGTCTTCAGCAAAACTTACATGATCTTTTTGCTGTCTAGTTTGACTTCTTGTTCTTACATGATCTTGTTGTTGTTGTCTAGTCTGACTCCTTGTTCTTCCAGTAAAAGTTTTTATACCGCTATCTTTCCAAGTCTGATATAACCACGTAGGTGTATCCTTGAATAGTGGTGAAACTCTTTCTAAACTTTCAGCTTCCACAGGTTCTGGAACTTGTCCTGCCGAGGTACTAGGACTTTCTGGAACTTTAACTTCTTCCATTTCTGGAATCAAAGTTTCTTGTGGAATTGACTCTGTAGAAGGTTGTGAAATTCCTGTTTCTTTAACTTTTTCTTGAATACCAGGAATTTGAGGTTTAATTCCCTCCTGATATGGCTGAACATGTACATCCAGAATCTTTCTAAAAATTCCATAGTCATTTTCACTAATGAACTCTGGAATTTCTGCTTCTTTATCATAAACCTTATCTTCAGCAATATAAGCATTACGTGGAAGAATAACTTCACCTGTCTCTAGAACATAAAACCTGTATCCTTTGCTTTCAACAGGATATCCAATAAAAACAGCTTTCTTTGCCTTTACATCTAGTTTGCCTCGGTCCTTTTTCTCAACATGTACATAAGAAAGTGATCCAAACACTTTGAAGTAACTCACATTAGGTTTTCTACCATAATAAGCCTCATACGGTGTGATTACCTTTAAAGCTTTTGTAGATGACCTGTTCAAAATGTGATTAGCTGTATGTACTGCATCAAACCAGAATTTTGGTGAAAGCCTCTTAGACGCCATCATGCTCCGCATCATTTCAACAAGTACTCTATTCTTTCTTTCTGCAACACCATTTTGCTGAGGAGTATAAGCAATAGTAAGGTGTCGAGTAATACCTTTCTCATCAAGAAATGTCTGGAACTCTTTTGACAAGTATTCTCCACCTCTATCACTTCTGAGAATCTGGACAGTTTCCTGACTTTCATTTTCAACCATAGCTACAAACTTCTTGAACATAGGAAAGACTTCTGACTTCGACTTAAGACCATAGATCCATGAGTATCTTGTAAAATCATCCACAAATAGGACAAAATACCTGAAACCCTGAATAGAGTCTGCTCTCATAGGTCCATTCACATCTGAATGAATAATCTGCAATTTTCTCCAAGTTGTAATATGACCATGTTTCTTGAAAGGTAGTTTATGCATCTTACCTTCAAGACAACCTTCACATATATCTAAATCATCAGGTAGCTTGAATGAGGGTAAACTCTCAACCATACCTCTATCTTTGATATTCTTGAGAGCTCCAAAACTGACATGTCCAAATCTTTCATGTCATAGCTTCATATCTTCCACCGGTGATGAAGATTTGACTGCATATGCCTGATTGATTTTTGACAGAACAAAGATCCCTTCTTTATGCGTACCTTGCAAAAGACACTTCTCTTCTTTATGTGATAAGATCTTACAAAGATCTTTCTCAAATACAACTTTAAAACCATCACTTAAAAATGCAGATATAGATAGCAGATTTATCTTCATTTCAGGTACATAAAGGACATCTGAAATTTGAAAAACACCACCTTCTCTTGACTTTAGGGTTACTGTACCTATTCCCACAACATCCAAATCATTGCCATCTGCAATAGTAACTCTTCTACCTGAAGAATAGGAAAGAGAAGAAAATACATCTCTACAACCTGTCATATGCTTAGTAGCACCTGAGTCGAATATCCAAGGACTTGCGGAAAGAACTTGTAAAGCTGCTTGATCAAAAGCTACTTCCTCAATGGTGATACAAGCATAAGAATCACCTTGAGATTTCCCTTTTTTATCATCTTCTGCAACATTACCTGATGCCTTTTTCTTTTCTGCTGCAATCCATCTATAAGATTCTGACTGAATATGTCCACGTTTCTTGCAGAAAGAACATATTTTTACCTTCTTCTTAGAAGAATTCTCTTTAGATGTCGTAGATACAGAATCTGAAGTAGAAGGTGAGAGGGATCTACTTTCCTTCTTGGATTGTTGTTCCTTCTTCTTCTTTTGACCCTTTGATGAAGATTTAAGTGCTTCTTCATTCTCTTCCATTCCCTTCAACTGATCTTCATCTTGAAGTAACAAGAACTCTAACTCTTCAAATGTAACCTCTCTATCTCTTGTGGTAAGGGTAAGAGTGGTTATGAAAGATTGATATGAAATAGGAAGTGAATTAATCAGCGTATTTACCATTTCTTCATCTTACCATTTCTTCATCTGATATCTCAACTCCTACATTTAGAAGTTGATCTCTCAAGTCAACGAGTCTCGTAATGTGGGTTTGAATTGACTCACCAGCTTTCATCCTTGTATTTGCTAGTTGTCTCCTCAAGTGAGCTTTCCTAGCAGGATTTCTGCTATGAAAAAGATTCTCAAGCTTTAACCAAGCTTGACTAGAACTTCTGCAAGATCTGATCTGTGGTAGAATATGCTTTTTGACACTCATTGCTATGAATGAAAGTGCTAAAGCATCTCTAGCATCCCATCTTGCCTGATCTTTAGTAGGAGGAACTCTAGGTAAAGACCTAGCAGTGACTCTGGATGTCGAAGTGGTTACCTCTTCTTCAGTTGGTTCTGTAATAGCAATTCCAGTACCTCTTGAAGCTTCTGTAGACCCTTCTTCGCCTTCTCGTCTTGGTCTTGTTAAGGATCCATTGACGATACTCCATAAATCCTTTGTCACTAACAAGTTCATCATCATGAAACTCCACATGGGATAATTAGAAGATCCAACCAACTTGTCTTCAATCTCAATTCTAATCTCACTCATCTTATCTTAAGTGTGTATGTCAATTATGTAGCTCTGATACCAAGTGTTGGAATTTGGGGCCCCAGGATCATTCCAATACTAAAACCTCTTGAGCATACACAACTTAATTGACAAGATGATAAGTGAGATAGAGAAAGGAAGAGATCTTGAGACAAGGATAAGGAACGTAAGTTGGATGCTTACTTCACTAAAAATAATAGATGTCCAAATTACAACATGGGAGTACTACTCAACCATATAAAGTGGTTCACTCACTAATGGAAGAATAAGAAGATGATGATACAAAATTTATATTATGTCGAAATAATCTAAGTGTGTGTGAAGAGAATGAAGCAACGAAGCTAACAAAATAGTGTAACAAAATTGTAAATCAACCACAAGGTTAACTCAGAAAAGATAGTTACCACCACCTCGTAGAAGACTTCCTAATGCAATGAGAGTAGTCTCTCCTTCACCAAAACTTCACCTCCTTCAAGAGTGTGAGAACACTCTGTCTTCAAGAAGATCTCCAAGCTCTAGATCTTTAAGTGAGTGATTTACACAATGAGCCAAAGGCCTTATTATATAGTATTTGAGTATCCATGAAAAGCTAAAAGAAAGCTTAAAAGCTACGATCGTAGAACGATAACGGAAAAACAAACTCTTCTGCAGTCCATGCGTATGTGTTTTCATCAAAAGCAAAAACATATCTTTATCGCGAACGGCGCCAGGACTCGAACTCGGGTGGATCTGCGACACCTTTTGAGGCTTTATCTAGACCACTGCGCCCACGTCGATTCCTTTGGAAAAGTCTATAATGAAGACAATATATGCCTACGCTCATCTGCGACTAAAAGACGAGACTTCTGCTTTTGATTGTTGCACAATCTTAGACTACTGTTGGATGATTTTGGAACCATATTGACATTGATTCCAACATGCTCAGGCACATGCATTGATAGCCTTGTCTGTCAAACGTGCCATTATTCCTCACATTTGCTCTTGCAGAACAGCTAAGGATGCTTGGGATACACTTACTGCTTTATACCATACAAGGAATGAAGCTCGTGTCGCTTACCTCCCAAAAGATTTGGAGAGTGAGCACATGAATGAATGTGATTCCATGGATAGTTTTTTGACAAAGATCAAAGATTTGAAAGAACAATTTTTCTACTCATGAAGTCTTGCCTAACAGTTCACTTGTGTAGATTGTTCTAAATGGTCTTCTCAATTCATATCAGAGTTTTTCTTCTACTCTTTGTTTGACGATGAAACGCAATCCAAATGCCTGAAAATTTGAGGAGTTAGTCTCTGTTTTGTTGCAAGAAGATCAGTCTAGGCAGAACAAATCCATTATGCATGTTGCAGATCAAGCTTTCTTGGATAATAAGAAGGGCAAAGGTAAATGGAGCTCTTCTACTAGTAATTAGAAATCTGCTAATTCTGCACAATCAAAGAAGGATGACACAGATGAGAAGAAAACAAAAAATCAGAAATTGTTTTGCAAATATTGTAAAGCAAATGATCATGTCATAAAGAGTTGTCCAAAACTGGCTATTAAAGAGGCAAGGAAGAAAGAGGCTAGAATGGTTGTTGCAAAGGCATGTACACCCAAAATAGAGTTTGTTAATCTTATGCATAATGAAGAATGGCCATTTACGACTGTTTGAAATTTTGACCCATCTTCACATGAATAGTGTATATCTATAGTAGAATCAGATGTTTGGTACTTTTATAGTGGGCAACCAAACATATTACCTCATAGTGTTGTTTCTTCACTTCATTTGAGCCTACCCCTGCAAGGGATACTCTCACATGTGCCAATAACTCCTCTTATCTTGTTACGGGAGTTGGTAAGATCATTCTGACTACTACTGATGGTAGTTCTTTTACATTGTCAGATGCTTTATTTGTACCAGGGATCCAGAAGAATCTGTTATCAGTTTTAGCTTTAGCCAAGATTGGCTTGGTTATGAAATTTGTTGATGATAGATGTATAGTTCATGATATATCAAATGGTGATGTCATTATTGCTTCTAGCATGTCGTTGGCTGTATAAACTCATAATTCAGCATGTGCAGTACATAATTCTCAGGCTCTGTCAGATGCAAAGCTTTGGCATGCACACTTTGGTCATCTAAATTTTGCTAGCTTGCTATGCCTATAGAAATCTAAAATGGTGTACTCTCTACCCAAACTTGAGGCACCTCGTAAACATGTCTGTGAAGGTTGTATTTTGGGCAAAAAGCAGTGTTCCTTGTGTTGAGGATAGAAGAATCTTGAGGATAAATAGTTAATCTGAATTCTGAAAGTCTGCTAACTCAGATATTACTCAATCGGATGTTGCTGAGTCAAAAATTTGCTGAATTTATATTTTCTTGCTCGGATTTTAACAGACAGTTATTTTTTGTTAGGCGCTGATGTCGCAATAAAGAGAGTAGTTGTATTTCGTTCACGAGAAAGGGGGTTAGGAAGGGGAAGAAGCATCTCCAAGAGGGAGAGTGAAAGAAACTAAAGAGGCAAGAAGAAATCTTTCCAGGAAGAAAAAGAAAGAAGCATCCTCAGAGAGAACAACGCCAGAAGAGAAAGAGACTCCATTCTTCTAATGGTGCAAGATAATGATGAAACAGAAATGATGAAATCTTGATTTCAGAGGCATATTTACCTATTTCGTAATGTACTTTCTATAATCAGAAGTTTTAATGAACTTTTCCATCATGTAATATCTGATGTAGAAGAACTCTAATGGAGTAATTTACTCATGTACATTCAGCGCAAGAATGAATCCTTGTCTATTTGTGTTATGTTCGTTGAAGAGAGATTTTGTCACAGTGTAACAGTGCTAAATTTAAAATCTGTTGGAAGCATATTTTTTGTGTGAGGTAGATCAGTGCTGAAGTTTGATTGTTCAGAAACAAGTAGAGATGTGTTGAATGCGAACCCCAACACATTTGGCGATCCTACTATGTTGCTAATGAAGCAAGAAATGCATGAAGGAAAGAAGGAAACGATTTGGTAAAGTGTATTTTACAAGAGCACAGTCAAAGGCAGCTAATGTGGAGTCATCCTCAGAATTTCACGATTGGTATGAAGCCAAGGAGGAAGCTAATCTGGAAACAGAAGAGGAACAAGGAGAAACAGGTGCAGAGGGGTAAGGTTAGTGGGTGGTATACTTGGAGCGCTATTCCTAACAGAAGCAACTGTAGAATAAGAAGACGATTCCAGTTCGACCCACTTGTAGGGGCGACCGGTCAAAGAACTAGGCGTACATCTCAACCACAGCTAATGGCGCAACCACCTCCTAATCCCAAAGTCCAAGCAGCTCATTTTCAGAGGAGGCTCCAAAGAAGATGTTGATTGCCATGTGGCTCAATTTGAGATAAAATGGACAACTAATGGATACCCAGCTATATATGGTGATGACATTAAACTTCAACAATGTGCTACCACGTTGGAAGGACGAGCAATGAGCTGGTTAGTCAATATGGTATTGCTCATTTTGCTACATATGATGCATTACAAATAGCATTTTTGCAACGATTAAGAAAAGAGAAGACTCCTTCCGATGTGTTACAAAAATTGAGAGCTATTAGGCAAAAAATCATGTTAGTGGAAGATTATGCTCATAAATTCAGAACCTTAATGGAACGATTGCAAGGTAATGAGAGACCTATTGACGATATGTTGGCAGGTTATTTTCTAAAAGGATTACCAAGTACCATTAGACATGCAGTTGCAAGTGTGCATATTGCGAATGGCTTTGATGTATTAGTGTTAGGAGCTGCATGCATGGAAAGAAGATTTGGATGGGCTAAAAAGAGACATTCTGATTCTAGTTCAGAGGCTGACTCTGATTCAGAATTGGAATTAGACAAAGGTTCAACTGATTCTGACTCTGATACCCAAGATGAAGAAGTAGTAGGGAGCAAGCATCGCAAGCATAAGGCTAAACAAAGTAAAGAGGAAGCATGGATTAGTAAGTTAAAAAGACATGGATATTCCATTGTAGCTCCAAAAGAAAGGAGATTTTGTGATATTTGTGATAAAGATGGACATACAACAAATCAATGTTGGTACAACCCCAAGAATAGAGGGCAAAGTTCTTGGCAAGAGAATAGGAATAATACTGATGTGGCAGCCAATCAGGCTATGCCTCAGCAAGGGAGAGGCAATTTTCAGAGGAAACAGTAAGCAAGACCTCTATGGGGAGATCAGGGGAATCAGCAAGGACATAACCAGCAAGGTCATCAGCAGGGGCGACCACAAAGAGTGATGCCTTGTGGATATTGTTCAGCGCCTGATCATTGGATAGAACCCAATTGTCCATTATGGGTAAAACATAGAGAAGAAAGGGGCATACTAGTAATTCGGTATAATCATCCTAATCAACAGGGACAATAACTACAACAGGGACAGCAGGCTGCTCAAGCCAATGCTATAGTTATTGAGTTACCAAAACCGGAGTGTCACAAGGAGACAGCTCCAAGTACATCGGCAATGGTAAATGTAAAGCATGACTCTCAGTGGTGCTGTGATTGTAAGCAGTGTGGGAAAGGAAAAGAAGTGGAAGTGTTGGCGGTCACAAGGTCCAAGAACAAAGGTCCTATTAATTGGCAAGAACAATGACAGGTTAGAGACAAAGTGCAAAAACAGGTTCAGCAAGAGCAGCATAAATAGAAGAAATTTATAGATCCGGCCGAGGAAGAGCAGGATGCAGGCATGGTACCGTCAATAACAACCGAAAACAAGAATCCAATCAAGCAAGATATTGATAAAGATTGGTTTGAGGTAATCATTAACTCACCATTACAATTGTCTTTAGACCAATTATTATCCTTGGTACTAGTGTTTCGGGAGAAATTATTAAAGAATCTGATTGGTCAACGTTCAGAGCCAGCACTTAGGTCAGTACCCTCAACATTAGCCAATAATAATGATCCAGCAGATGCAGATTTTGTCGTGCCAGTAATTCAGGTACAGTATGGGCAAAGACGATTTGATGAAGTGTTGCTTGATGGGGGCTCAGGGGTGAATATATTACCTGAGCATATTTTTAAAGAAATGGGAGAAGGGGCATTGGCTCCAGCAGTGTTTCAAGTGAAGATGGCAGATCAAACTCGAGTTCAGCCTGTTGGAATTCTGAAGCAGGAGCAGATCATTATTCCTAGAATGTCATTTATGGTAAACTTTATGGTCATTAGGATGTCTGAGTCAGCTTATCCATATGAAATGTTGTTGGGAAGACCTTGGTTCAGGGTTACTAAAGTCAAGCAAGATTGGGGTCTGAATGTGGTAATGATCATAAAAGGGAAAAAGCAGGTGACAGTCCCTATGCGAGGAAGTAGGAATATGTCGGTGCAGGATAAACCACCTAAGGCTCAAACTATTAATTTGGCAGATGAGTTAGAAGATGATGAAGAGGAAAAATTTTTGCAAGCAAATCCAATGATAGTACCGGTATTGGAGGTTGATGTTGCAGGAGTATTGAGTAAGGATGATCCGATTGTGCAGAAAGTAGATGGGCCAATTCTGGGTGAACAGGTTGAAGGAGTACAAATACAAAGGATGTTTGAGAAAAGTATGGCAGCTCCAGTGCGGCAGAAGTTAGAACAACAGGAAAAAGCAATAATAAGTCTGGCTGAATGGATATATGACCAGAAGGATGTAGGTTCGGCAAGGGTAAAGGAGGAAGAGCTTCAAGAAGTCAATTTAGGGACCGAAATTGAACCTAAGATGGTGAGAATCAGTAAAGCAGTCAATGGACAGTTTATGGAGGATCTTATTTGTTTGTTGAAAGAGTATGTAGACGTATTTGTGTGGGATTATTCTCAGGTAAAGGGCATAGATCCAGATTTCCATCAACATCATATTAATTTGAAGATGGATGTAGTGTCGGTTGTGCAGCAGCGGTATAGGATGAATCCAAATTTTGCTAAACAAGTGAAAGAAGAAATTGATAAACTATTGGTTGTTGGATTTATTAAACCTATTAATCAGGTGACTAGGCTTTCTCCTATTATTGTAGTCCCCAAAAAGAATGGGAAACTCAGAATTTGTGTGGATTATAGAAAGTTAAATGCGGCAACAATTATTGATCCTTTTCCTATGCTGTTTGGTGATGCCGTATTGGACGCAGTAGCAGGACTCGAAATGTACAGTTTCTTGGATGGGTTTTTAGGGTACAATCAAATTAGTGTGGCTGAAGAGGATCAGCATAAAACGGCGTTTATTACAGAATTTGGTGCTTACATGTTCACAGTTATGAGTTTTGGGTTGAAGAATGGACCACCATTATTTAGTTATGTGGCACATAAAGTGTTCGAACCTTACCTACAAGAGTTTATGCAGGTGTTTGTGGATGATTTCTCGGTCTTTGGTAAGAAGGTTCAACATTTGCAGCATCTGAAATTATGTTTTGACATATGTCGACAGTTTAGGATGGTGTTAAATCCGTTTAAAAGTGTAATTGAAGTTAGAAGTGGTATTTTATTGGGACACATCATTTCTGAACAAGGCATGGCCATAGATGTTAAGAAGATTGAAGCTATTAGGACGGCAAAGGCACCTACGAATGTGAAGGAAATAATCAGGAAAGAAAGTGTTACAAGCAAGTTTATGGTGGCCTACTGTGTTAAAGGATGCACATGAGTATGCAAAAAGATGTGTGATTTATCAGAAGATGGGCCAACCAAGCAATTCAAATCGGATGTCTGATCATTCGGTTTTACCATTGGATCCATTCCAAAAGTGGGATATGGATTTTGTGGGCCCTATTAAACCAATTACTCAGCATGGCAACATATATATTTTAGTAGCTACAGATTATTGTACAAAGTGGGTGGAAGCAGTGGCATTGAAAGATAATAAGGCAGCAAGTGTGGCATAATTTCTTTATCATAATGTTATGACCAGATTTGGTTGTCCTATTGAGTTGGTAAGTGACAGAGGTGCTCATAATCTTAATGAAGTAATTTCATAATTAACACGAACTCCTTTCATTATGCATAAAAAGTCTACAACATATCATCCACAAGTGAATGGTCAGGCTGAAAGTACAAATAAAACATTAATGTGTATTCTTAAGAAGCTTGTGCATGACAATTAGAAAAATTGGGATTTATTACTTGACTCATCTTTGTGGTCATTCAGAACAGCATTCAAAGTGACAACAGGTACGACTCCATTCCGACTGGTATATGGATTGGAGGCAGTGGTACCCATGGAATTTGTGGTTCCAAGTTTGTGAATCACAGTGGAAAAGATGTCTCCTGATTTATCAGTTAAACACAGATATCTTCTACAGTTGGAAGAGGATCGTTTGGTAAGTGTGTACATTACTGAGGTAATTCAAAGACGAAGACAAGCTTGGGTGAATCAGAATGTGAAGTGTAAGTTATTTGAAGAAGGAGATTGGGTAATGGTGTATAATTCTAAGCTAGGACCACATCTGGGAAAGCTCACATTGAGATATCAAGGTCCATATCAGATTGTGCAAGATTTAGGGCAAGGAACTTTTCTATTGGAAGATGTATTTGGCACAAGAATGGAAAAACCAATCAATGGATTCTGGCTAAAGAAATTTCAAGGGAAACCGTAACATTTGGATTGGTTATCTTCTAATGTAGTGCAAGTAATGGTTAAATCTAAAAATCATATCACTAACATGTCTGATCACCGGAGCAAGAAGGCTTATTTATCTGCATTTTCATCCTTGGTGACATGTTTCCTTGATTGTTGTTGGTCAAAAATGGCATTAAGCGCGTTCTTACAAATCCATTGGGGGATAGGTTATAATCAGAGGATCACATTTTTGTTAGCAGTTATTCATCAGCATACAACGAAGAAGGGAGTGTTGTTTAATCGGACTGATGCATTAGAGGAATATTCAGAAGCAGCAAGAGATGTAACTCAAGGCGCATGGACACTGATGATAGCAAGCAACTAGCAACATCATGGATCGGTGTTCCTAGGTGGACATGCAGATAACGGAGGATGCTAGTTTTATTGTCCGTTGGAGAGTACAGTTCACCTGAACAAGGTAAGAGGGAGCAAGATTCAGGTTCAGTTGGACTCTCATGTGAAATCAGTTATTTGTGTGAGTGTTAAGCAGCAAGTTGTATGGTGTCAGAAGGTTTTGTGGGAGCTTGTATGGTGGTGGATCAGAAAATGCAATGTGAAGGGGAGGAGATCTCAGTTAATTATTCTCGATTTGGGCATGAGCCTTAATACGAATAACTGCACGTGTAGAATAACTTTTACTCATGGCATGGAAATGTGCATAAACATGTGCCTAATGATTTTTAAGGTAACTTATGCCCAAACATTATTTAGTTGCATGTGTTGGCACGTGATCAAGTACGTGAAGTTCTCATCTCAGTGGCGATTTGAAAGTTCGCACTGCTTGTACCTATGTTTTTCATTTTATTTCATGGCTTTAAAGGTGATGTTGGTTGCAGGTTCTAGTGTGTCGTTGCAGGATACAGCGGTGATGCGGGGGCATCCTGGGCATCTCTGCCGTCCCAACGAATTTGCTCTACAGTAGGTGCAACAGAAACAACAGCACGAACAGGAATCTACGGAATATCATCTTCGACACCATCTTCATAAGCTCTAGCACCTGTATTTGCAGTACCTGTAGTTGCAGGTGTAATAGGACGTCTTTCAACACCCTGCACAATGTTCCACAGTCCTTTTGCAACCAATACATGTCGCATCATATAAGCCCATAATGGGTAGTTGGTACCATCGAAGTTATCCTCAACAACCAACATACGGAATACATCACTGCTTTCAGCCATGGCCGGTGACTAAAATACCTTGATGCAGAAAATTGATTGTATCTCAAAAAGTTGAACAGAACTGCCCAGACGAGTTCTGCTAGACCTGTAGCAGACTTCGAGACGCTTAAATTGGCGAACAAAAACTGGTATATACCTTTGGCACAAAAAGACGAAATAGCCTGCACAAGGGCTGAGTATGCTCACCAAAATTCGTGCGATTCTGAGACTGCAAACGGAGGAGTGTCGACGGCGCCCTAGTTGAAGCGACGACCTGCTCTGATACCAATTGTTGGAGATAGATGTCTACGGAAGCAAACGAACAACACAAGGAAGAAGAAGAAGCTTGGGGCACAAACACACAATAGTGAGTGTATTATTAGAGAATGTACAAAGATAAGTAGCCCATTAGGGCAATAGGCGTATATACAAGCTGGGGGAAAAAAACCTCCTAAAGAGGAAAAAAAGTGCCCCGGCAGTCCTAGTGTGTTCACACACATCACTACCTAAATATATCAACAATAAGCTGAGTTCTTTTTTTTCTTGCTCAATCGATCCTTTGCTATAGAATGATTGAGGTGACACAAAAGTAACAATAGCTTGAATGTAAGTTGTTGTAGATATTCATGCTTAGCCTGTGGATCTCTCTCTCTCTGTTTGAACAACAGGATTTGAATCCACAACAATCCTTCCCACTTTCGTTAAATACTTCACGATATAGGATTTTCTCCCCGAGCTCTATTTCATCAATCTCGGCATAGTTCTCCTATAGTACTAATATGTCTTGAGGCCTAGTGGTCTGCTTCTCATATGTTAGGATGAAGGATCACAATAGTTCTATAGGTATCCGCACTCACATAGACACCCCTGTTTGTAGGCGACTATGTATCCTGTGTGTTGCACACATTTGCTCTCTCTGTGAAGCGTCCTTGTTGAAGGTGATACACTTTGTTTGATGGGTGAGACTAGCACTAGGTTTCTCTCTCTCTCTTTCTCTCTCTCTCTCTCTCTCTCTCTCTCTCTCTCTTAGAGATGGCATGGTGCACATAGCTCTCGATGTTGATATATTTAGGTAGTGATGTGTGTGAACACACTAGGATTGTCGTGGCACTTTTTCCTTTTTTAGGAGGTTTTTTCCCCTGGATTCTATGTATTTCTATAGCCCTAATGGGTTAGTTATATTTGTACTTTCTAGTGGTAATACATTCAATACCGTGTGTTGTGCTCCAAGCTTCTTCTTCTTCCTCACTCCTCTGGTCACAGTCTCATAATTGCATGAAATTTGGTGAGCATACTCAGGGTGATTAGGATATCAAAACAGCTTTGCTGTGTGTGCCAAAATCGCGATCTGAGCTCATTTCGACCTCCAAATGCACTATCATAATGCTTGTGTAGGCTATTTCGTTTTTTTGTGCCAAAGATATATACAAGTTTTGGTTTTCCAATTTAAGCATCTCAAAGTCTAGTACAAGTTTAGTGAAACTCGTCAGGGTAGTTCTGCTCAACTTTTACATTTTTCTTCATCAGGGTATTTTAGTCAGTGACCATGGCTGAAAGCAGTGATGTATTTCTCATGTTGGCTGTTGAGGATAAGTTGGATGGTACCAATTACCCATTGTGGGCTTATATGATGCATCATGTACTGGTTGCAAAAGGACTATGGAATATTGTGCAGGGTGTTGAAAACCGTCCTATTTCACCTGCAAACACAATTGTTGAAGGGGATGCAGATGGCATTGAAGATGGTGATACTCTTCATGTTCATGTTCGTGTTGCGGTTCCTGCTGCACCTATTGCAGAGCAAATTTGTTGGGATGCAAGAGATGCTCAGGCACATGCATTGATAGCCTTGTCTATCAAACATGCCATTATTCCTCACATTCACTCTTGCATAACAACTAAGGATGCTTGGGATACACTTTCCACTTTATACCAGGCAAGGAATGAGGCTCGTGTTGCTTACCTCCAAAAACAGTTGGAGAGTGAGCACATGAATAAAGGTGTTTCCATGGAAAGTTTTCTGACAAAGATCAAAGATTTGAAAGAATAGTTGATTTTTCCTGATGAAGTCTTGCCTGACAGTTCACTTTTGCAGACGGTTCTAAATGGTCTTCCCAATTCATATCAAAGTTTCGCTTCTACTCTTTGTTTAATGATGAAAGGAAATCCAAATGCCTTAATATTTGAGGAGTTAGTCTCTGTTCTTTTGCAAGAGGGTCAGTCTAGGCAGAACGGTTCCATTATGCGTGTTGCAAATCAAGCTTTCCTGGTTAATCAAAAGGGTAAAGGTAAATGGAGCTCTTCTACTATTAAGCAGAAATCTTCTAATTTTGCACAATCAAAGGAGGAAGACAGAGAAGAGAAGAAAACAGAAAAGTAGAAATTGTTTTGCATATATTGTAAAGGAAATGATCATGTAATAAAGAACTATCCAACACTGGCTGTTAAAGAGGCAAGGAAGAAAGAGGCTGAAATGGTTGTTGCAAAGGCCTCTACACCCAAAACAGAGTCTGCTAATCTTGTGCAGAATGAAGAATGGACATTTACCATTGTTTGCAGTTATGACCCATCTTCTCATGAACAATGCATGTCTATAGTAGACTCAGATGTTTGGTACTTTGATAGTGGGGCGATCAAACACATAACCTCGTAGCACAGTTTCTTCACTTCACAGGGAATATTGTCACATGCGCCAACAACTCCTCTTATCCTGTTATGGGTGTTGGTAAGATCATTCTGGCTACTACTAATGGTAGTTCTTCTACATTTTCAAATGCTTTATTTGTGCTAGGGATCAAGAAAAGTTTGCTATCAATTTTTGCATTAGCCAAGATTGGCTTGGTTGTGAAATTTGTTGATGACAGATGTAGAGTTCATGATCTGTCGAATGGCGATGTCATTATTGCTTCTAGCATTCTATGTCATGGGCTGTATGAGCTCATAGACTATTAAAAATGTGTGAATGATTTAGCATGTGCAATACATGATTCTCAGGCTATCTAAGATGCAAAGCTTTGGCATGCACACTTTGGTCATATGAAATTTGCTAGTTTGTTATGCTTGTAGAAATCTAAAATGGTGTCCTCTTTGCCCGAACTTGATCCACCCGATAAACATATATGTGAAGGCTATATTTTGGGCAAAACGCAATGTTCCTCATTCACAAAAGATGGTTCAATTCGATCTACTCAGAAATTACAGCTTGTTCAAAGTGATGTATGTGGTCCTACACAGACACCCTCTTTTGGAAACTATCTTTACTTTGTGACTTTCATTGATGATTTTTCTAGACATGCATGGGTATATCCATTGAAAGCGAAGTCCGAAATTTTTATGTGCTTTAAACAATTTATGGTTTTGGCTAAAAATATATCAGCATGAAAAATGGGCACCCTACGTTTTGATCAAGGAGGAATATATGTCTTCTGACTTTAATGCATTTCTAGTTGAATGTGGGATAAAACATCAGTGTACAGTGCCATAAACATCTCAACGGAATGGAGTTGCTAAATGGAAGAACAAGTCGCTCATGGGGATGGCAAGGTGTATGGTCAAGAGTCAGGGCTTGAGGTTGTCATGTGTGTATCATATGTACTTAATAGTTGTCCCACTAAAGCATTGCAATCTATCACTCCATATGAGGCTTGGCATGGTCACGAGCCATTTGTTGCTCACCTGCGTGTCTTTTGTTGTCTCGCATATGCATTAGTGTATGAACAACATCATAGGAAATTGGATGATAAAGTAATGGAATGTATTTTTGGTGGATACAGTTCTGAAAGCAAAGGCTATCATCTGTATCATCCACAAACTAATCGCATTTTGGTTAGTCATGATGTTGTTTTTGTGGAAGATGCTATTCAACCATTACTTTCATGTACTAAGGAGACATATATTAGCTCCAAAGACATGTATAATACTTTACTGCCTCTTTTTACAGGTGGACAATCTAGTGTTGGTCCTAATGAGGCAACTTTGGATGGCTTCTATGCAATCTAAATATGATGCTATAATGAAGAATGGTACCTAGTCTTTATGTGACTTGCCTTCTAGCAAGGAGGCCATTGGCACTAAGTGGGTATAAAAGTTGAAGTGTAAGCCTGATGGTATAGTTGACAGGTATATAGCTAGGCTTGTTGCAAAGGGTTATGCTTAGGAAAGAGGCATTGATTTTGATGAGACCTTTTTTCCTACTTGCCGAATGACTACTATTCGTAGCATCTGTGCACTTGCAGCTCATCATGGTTGGAATGTACAAAAATTGGACATTAAAATTGGATTTTTGAATGATGACTTGCATGAAGAAGTGTATGTTTTTCAACCTCGTGGCTTTCTATAGAAAGGGCATGAAAACCAAGTTTGTAGATTGAAAAAGGCATTATATGGTTTGAAGCAAGCACCATGTGCTTGTCATGAAAAGATACATGCCTATCTGATTGCACATGATTTTGAGAACAGTCCAACTGAGAGCACCTTATATGTTAAGCATGCTAATGATGTGCTTTTGATCATTATTGAGTATGTTGATGACATGGTGCTCACTAATCCTCATGAGAAACATATTGCTGATTTTGAAGACTAATCTGCATGTCTCATTTGAGATGTTTGAGTTGGGGCATTTGCATCATTATTTGGGCATTTGATTTATGCAAGTTGATGGTGAAATAGCTTTGTGTCAAATTAAATATATTGAAACATTATTGCACCGTTTTGGCCTTGAAGACTGTAAACCTATTGCCACTCCTATGGAGATAGTTTACGATAGAGTCTTCATTATGCTAGAGATGCATTTGATGTTGTTATCTCTCAACAGGATATTGGATGGTTGATTTACTTATGCATTACTCGACCAAATATTCAATTTGTTGTCTTACAGATGAGCAGGTTTATGCATTGCCAGGTGTCAAGCATTGGTAGGTGGTTAAGCACATCTTTTGCTACTTGAGTGGCACCCGGCTACTTGGATTGTTTTATCCCAAGGGGGGATCACTATTGCTAGATTTGCATGCTTTTTTTTACTCCTGACGGGCCTGGTTGCTATGACACTCATGTGTCCACCAGTGGTTTTTGCTTCGTGCTTGGTAGCTCATGCATATCTTGGTTGAGCAAGAAGCAGCCTACTATGGCCACTTCTAGTTGAGGATGAGTATAGGGAAGCTTTCACAACAATTATTGAGTGCGTGTGGCTCAGACGCCTTATGGCTGATTTGGGTGTTAGTCAGTCTTCTGCCACCACCATCTTCACTGACAGTTAGAGTGCATTGGTATTTGCGAGGAACCCTGTGTTCCATGCTCGCACTAAGCACATTGAGGTGCACAGTCATTATGTCAAGAAGACGTTCTCTGCTGGAGAGATCAATTTGGCATATGTGTCCTCGGAGGAGAACATTGCAGATCTTTTCACAAATGCTCTGCCTAAGGAGAAGTTTGAAGCTCTCCGCAAAGCTTTGGGCTTACTTCCTTTTGTGGATTGATTCCACATAGCTTGGCACTTCCTTATACATGAGTGCCAGCTCCTTGTTCACTACATCACTCCCAGGGGGGATTTGTTGATATATTTAGGTAGTGATGTGTGTGAACACACTAGGATCATCGGGGCACTTATTTCCCTCTTTACGAGGTTTTTTCCCTCGGCTTGTATATACGGCTATAACCCTGACGGGTTACTTATCTTTGTACATTCTAGTGGTAATACATTCAATATTGTGTGTTGTGCTCCAAGCTTCTTCTTCTTCCTTGTGCTTTACACGTGCTTCTGCAAACCTCGAACTCCAACGCCGAAGACCCACCTCGTTTTTGGTTGCCTTCTACAACAAACAGATGAGAGAGTGCTAGTAGATACACTCTGTACACATGCAATTTGAATACAAAGCCATTTGTCAGTGTACAAGTTCAAGCACGTGACACTCTTATTGGCAGGATGGGTTGCACGAGTGGTTTCAAGCTGTAATTCTGTTTGGGGATGGTGGGTGGAAATAAGAAGTTCTTGCCTATCATCTTGTTAGAATGTGGGGATGTCGATCAGCAACTCTTCTCACACATTCTAAACAATTGATCTCTACATGCTACCCATGTCTCATTTTTGTTGATTGTACTGATGAGATGACTATTATAGCAACTATATGCATAAAGCAAGGACATTCTATTGTTTTAGCAAATAGAACTCCATTAACCTCCTTGATCGATGCGACACAGAACTAAATTTGCACCAATGATCTTTGGTTGCATCAGCTCCTATTCAGAAACATGCTTCTATAGGAGATATTGTTCTTGATCTTTAGCAAGCTCTTACAGATAGGGATTTCAAATGGTGAGCAAAATACCTTGATAAGAGTGTGATGTTGATGTTGGCCTCATTTAAAGGGGAATGAATGAAGTTGAGGAAGGGAGAAATCTCCACAAAGCTCCGCAATGGAATGTCACAAAAAAATGAGATGTTAAGTACCACCAAAGTGCAAAAAGAAACAAATATCAAAGTGTTTATAAACACTTAAAGTTTGGGAATGTAGTATAAACACCAAAATGAAGGAAAAGATAATTCCACCACAAAGAAGGCGGAAGGGTGATGAAATAGGTAGAAAGGAGTGGGAGGGTGAGCAAATGGGCACAATATTGCTACCCAAAATGCTCTATGAGCATGAGCCTGATGGCAAAACGATTCCTCTCAATGAGAAGAAGCACTACCACCAAAACAAGATACAACACCACTAAATGGATCACCAAAAGAACCACCAAGATCTCCACCTATCACTCTAATACCATGTAGAGACTACATGCATAGAAGCAAAAGGAAAAGAAGAGTGTACTCACAAAATGAAAGAATGTGAGAGACTCAAAGTGACTAGACCAAGAAATGGGTAACTCACATGGATTAGAAATGAACTTTCCAAGAGCATGGAATAGGCTTTTCAAGTGTCTAACCAAGTACAAAGTGGGAGAGAGTCCCTCCTTATCCAAAGTACATCATATGTGGGATAATTCTCTTTGAAAGAGGATGAATACAATGGTAGAAGCAAATGGCAAGGTACCCAAATGAGATACAACATAAAAATGATATAAAATGGAGCTTCTCTTAGATACAAATTGGAGATACACTCATTGGATACAAATGGAAATGAGATAGAAGAAATCATGTCATCAACAACAACTAGTGGAACCACCACTACCATTTATATTACAAGAGTCAATTTGTACCAGTTGAGCAAAATGCGCTATATTATCCTACCATCATTACAGCGAGATGTCTCAAGCAAGCCATATCCTTACATTCTCTCAGCAATACCCTATCATTCCTAGAGGCAATAAAGATTCTAATGTGGGTTATCCTGACATACTCGAACATGATGATTTTCGCACCACTGTAGCCAACTAGGTTAATACATAGTAGCAATTGTGTTTGAAAAATTTTCTTATCTTAGGCACATGTGATGAATTAAATTCTATGAAGTGCACCCTAAACAACAACAATTTGTTTTTCAAAACGTGCATCAACACACATAGATATGATTTTTCTGTATTATATGGAAAAGTATTTTCTTTGCAAAACATTTCGTACTTTAGTTTTAAAAAAAAATTTTATTCCTTTCAAAATGAATAATAGAAACGTTTATTTGAAAATATATTCGTAATTTGTGTTCTTAAATTATCTTAGCTGAAAGCTTTTCTCGCTTTCGTAGGTCTTAGCAAATTTTCTTTCACATGAGATTTGTAAACCATGCTGGCTTAAATATTTTTCCTCTCTCTCTCTCATATTGACACACCACATAAATATTTTTCCTCTCTCTCTCTCTCTCTCTCTCATATTGACACTCTCATATTGACACACCACAGCTCGTCCATACCCAGAACGCGAATCGCGATTACAAGTGCGATTCACGAGGAGTCATAGAAGGCTCTCGCTATCAGCACGATCAAGGATCAGATCTGTCGTTATCGCACCGTAGGCGTCAGTCATTTATCTATGATCGTACTGACGGTCAGTTGCTTCACGATAATATATTACAGTGAACGTGGGGAATCGGTCATGCTCTGCATGTCCGGTCTAGCACCCTCTTATGCGTGGGTAATGCAACTAACTGGATCCTGCCTTTGAATTACGAAGCTGAAAGTCTCGGCTATATCGTTCCTCGCCAACATGGTATGCTCGTCTTTCTGTTCCAGGGTTGAGGGTCAATCTGATGTTTACCTCTACTATGTTAAGTGCGTCCATGCTATTATTGAAAACAACTTCATAATCAAGTATAAACGTGTACTTCTTGGTTTTTGGGTGTAAGATATGTTTTCTATTTGCTCACAGACATGGGCTTCCAACGCTGCAAGCGATTATTGTTTTCTATCGCCTGTAGCAGTAGACTAGGCTCAATTGATGGCAGAGATCATTAATTTCAGTCGCACTTATTACAAGAGCCTAGACTTCGTACCTTCAGCTTAAGGCTTTGTTCTTTATACTCCTGTTCGCCTGGCGGCATCACTAGAGTATCCCTGGGCATAAGTTATGGCAATGTATGAACTGCAAGTTAGTTTCAGTCATTTTGGGTGATATTCGTTCTCTAGATTCCATTGAGTTTCTCGCCCTTGCATATGTTTTGAAGTTTTTCAACACTCAATAAAACGTTGGAATAGACATATCTGTATATCTAGCCGTTCTTTATAGGCTGGAAATAAAATTAATGCTTAAATTTGTGTCCATTCATGCGTTTCGGGGAGCTTTTACTAATGGAAGATGCAAAGTGTGGCATTTTGAACTAGACCTTTACTCTACTTTTTGTGCCCTTATGTATTTGCTTTATAATACTATATGGAGAAACTATGAATCTATTGAAAGACATATTAGTCTTTGTAATGTTCTTTTGTAGAGGATAGTATTTGCTTTATAATACAATATGGAGAAACTATGATCTATTGAAAGATATATTAGTCTTTGTAATGTTGTTTTGTAGAGGATAAGATGTCCATTAAGTGCTCCACTTGCCTTTGTGTATCAATTTGTATAAACTTTAATGTGCCTTAATATGAGATCTCTTTTGCAGCGGTTTGCGAACCCCATGGTTAGGTTCGTTTTTCCGGTTGAGTTCGTTTTAGGAACGTCCCTTACATCCGGTTCGCTCAGGACTGCATAACCTAACGAATTCGTTATTTTGAACTTTGAGCCCACGGTTGAAGCACTGTTCAGCCCAACGCTTATGTTATATGAATTATAAAGTTAAGTCTAGACTCTAATTTGCATTTTACTTTTTATGTTTTTTGAACATTGCCATTGATCATTGTTGTAAACTTATTATGTAAAATTGATACATGGCAGCAAATGTGCATACCTATACAATGTACATACATATACATATCAAATATATAGTTTGTGGATGTCTTGTCATGTACGTACTGTGGGAAACGAACTCATGACCTACCGCTAGGAGTATGATGGGCTAACCACTTGCCCCAAAAGCCATGGTTGAGGATTACTTCCTAATCCTCCCTCTTAGAGTGCGGTGCAACGATCTCGTGTCTGTCATATCTTGAGTCTTACACTCTCTTCCCCTTTGAGAGATCATTCTCGTCAATGAACAATCCTTGATCACCACTTGAATTGATGTCGTCACACTGACAAGTCTCTTGAACCTTCTTGTTCTCAACCTTGGCCTCTTGAACCCTTGCTTGGTCTCTTGAACGTTGCCCTTCCGCTTCTCGGCCACTTTCCTATGGATTTGCCTTGTTTGCAACCTTGGTCTCTTGAGCCCCTTGTTCTCAATCTCAGTATCTTGAACTTGGTTCTCATCCATGCTTGGTATCTTGGATCCTAAATCTAGTCCTTCTATTAGAAAGCTCGTTTAGAGAGCTTTCCAACAATATCTTACATGTCTAAATCCGACCTACGGACTCAAAGATACACTCTAATCTTTGTTGGGCTCACCTTTGAGAGCGACGTGCTCACCTTCCATCCACCTTGCCCAAGCCTACTTCCTAGGCTCTGATACCCATTGTGGGAATTGAACTCATGACCTACTGGCTAGGATTATGATGGGCTAACCACTTGCCCCAAAAGCCATGGTTGAGGATTATTTCCTAATCCTCCCTCTTAGGGTGTGGTTCAACCATCTCGTGCATGTCATATCTTGAGTCTAATACATGCATATATACATAGCACATACATGTATACATGCATAGATTATATTATATTACATATATAGATAATAGTAGTAAATATACACTACATGCATATATAATACATACATACATATCTGCATAGTATAGATATTACATATATACATAGCATATAGATGCATACATACATACATGCATACAAATTATGTACATAGTAGGTACTAGGTATATACTACAAACATACAAACATTTATATTAGATACATGCATAAGTAAATACACGTCTTTCAATACACATGGAGTAATAGATTATATGAATAACATCATACATACATACATACATAGATACATGCATATATAGATACATACATACATATATACATGCATATATAACTAAATAAATATATTTTTGGATAAACATATAAAAATAGGAATATACATACATATATTATGTATATAATACATTCATACATAAGTAGATACATATATATCCATATGCATGATGTTATATGCTAAATGACGTATGATGTTATATGGTAAATGATTTTGGAATGATCATATGGGAACTTGGGAAGTGAGACATTGTATACTCTCTTTGTCTCCCTCCCATTTTTTTTTCTCACTGAGGCATTGACCTTTCTTGCATGATGATTCAACTCATCGAATATGTTTGTTCATAAGTTGTAATGGCTAAAACATAAAAGACACTTCCTTGCGGGCCATTTTTGGCCTGTTGGAGAGTGTTTTTTTTTTGCTCGATTAGCAACGCGTTGCGAATGTGTATGCAACGTGGAGTTGCGTTGCAAAAGTTGTGAACATTCGCAACACGTTGCATATGCAACATTGTTCCAAGGCAAAATTCGAAACTTGGTAAAAAGAAATTGAGTGTGTATTTTTTGTCGATCTTTCTCTTTTTCATACATTTGGCTTTCAATAACATCTATATCTTTTCATTTCATATGAACCTTCTAATTTTAAGTAGAAAATCAATTTATATGTCAATTTAAACAAAAAAGTATATTTATATATTGTTTGATTTTTATTACCATGGAAAGACGAGGTTCATAGTTTTTGTTTGGTACCGCAGACCATAAGAGGAGGTCTTTGGAAGATTGGATGTGGAAGGAGAGGGAAAAACACAACGTGATGGAGAAAGAGGGGAAGGAACAGGTTTATGAGAGTTTTTGAAGAAATCCCATCGAGTGTTTCCAAGTTTAAGATTTAGCTTTCTTCAAAGTGATCTTTTGGGTCTTTTCAATAGAGTGAACAAGTTTAAAGTTGTGAAAAGGTTAATGAAACAAATTAGCTTATATTGCCCTCACTCGGGCCCAAAAAATCAACTGAAATTATGTTTGGAAAGCTCTCAAGGAAAACTACAAGATGAGAGGGCCAAATTATACATATGGAGACACCTTGGTGTTGTTACCCAAGAACCACTCGCTAAAAGTGCAAAGGAGGCTTCTTTAAGCTATTAAGTAATTCCAACCATTTGTATGCAATGTTGATATGCCTTTGAGAGGCACTTAGTGAGAGAATATCTAGTATATGTACCTTTGGTATGGAGATTATTCCATTTTCAAGCATATATCTATAATCTTTAACGAACTGATGGTGCACATCAACGTGCTTGGTGCATGCTTGAAACATGGCATTCTAAGCGAAACAAATGACGAAAGTCACTAGAGGATGGTGGTGTTAGTGTAATGGGAACAATATCTACGGTGGTCAGGGGACAACGATGCGGAATGACACTTGAAATATGCTGATTTCTCCAAAAATATAAAATGAAAATTATGCACAATGATTGTCTCAACATATGAAAAGACAAATAAAAAACAAAACTATAAAAACAAGGTGTTTTTGAAGTGGAGACATGTATGAAGCACATTGAACATTGAGAGTAGGCTCCCGAGACATAACATGATAGACAATGATTATTGATTATTTGATTGGACAAAGAATCATTAGTCATTTGTATTTCATCATGTCAAAAAAAAAAAGATGCTACATCTTCTTTATATGACATAACAAGATTTGGTGATCATCTGACATTAATGATTATCATGATAACAAAAACATGTTACATCAGATCATCGATAAGAAGTAGATTATATATTTCTAGACAATAATATATGGAGATTAGATCATGTACAAAGGATCTTGTTGGAAGTGAGGTAGTCCCAATGACACATGTCCACCTACGTGTTTGGGTGGTCACGAATGCATGAAGTTTTTATAAACAAGCAAATGTTGTGTCCCTAGATTTTAGAAAATAAACCCAAAGCTTTTTGGAGTAGTCATCAACAAAAGAAACAAAGTAAAGAGCACCCCAATAGATTTGGTGGCATGCTACAAACATCGTAGTGAACAAAATCAAGCACATTAGACTTACGGGATATGCAGAGACACACCTTTATTGTTTGCAACTTCACTCAGAGCTCACTCCGAGGATGATAATGAAATTTACACCACACTTAATTGTGCTGGCAAATAGCTCAGTACACATAGAGGGAGTTAGCTATGACTAACTATAGAGAAGCATAAGCTAACAAAATGGCTAAATGAGCAAGAGAGCTGTGTGTAGAAACTTCCTTACACTCTAAACTAACTTAGGAAGAGAGTAGAGGTTCTAGGCTTACACTCACGACTTGGATTCATACATATATAGGTTGTCAAAAAGTGTTCCTACAATTCTGCAAGAAACTCTTAATCAACCGCTTAACTTTTTTTTGATAAGTTATGATTTCGAAAGTGGTTGAAACTTCTTGGTAGTTGAAATTCGTAATATGAAGCTTCTAAATGATAGGTCCACTTGTCATCCATGCCCTTGAGACTTTAGCTAAGATTTAAGGCAAATATTCGGAACACTTGTACACTAGAATGGAACACCGAAACAAACACCGGAACATCTGAATATTGGAACACTGAAACATTGGAACATCTTAGAAATATAGTTGGTTCACTTGTCTTCCATGTCCTTGAGCCTTTAGCTAAGGTTTAAGGCTTGATTTTTAACACTCCCCCTCAAGCCTTGAACTTAAATCTACCGTACCAATGCTTCTTTTGAATTTCGGCATCTTCGTTCTTTCCAATCCTTTCTTCTTGACGTGAACTCTTGATACGTGCAAGGTGATGTATATATTCATTACTCAAACTCATACCTATAGTGGACAAAACTTTTCTATTTCTAGATAAGCTTCCACATCTGGGGCTTGACTTGCAATTGAAGCTGAAGTCCCTTGTGGAGTTGTAGGAAGAGTTGTCCCTCTTGCTCGAGTACTTTTAGTTCCACCATGGAACGAAGATGAGGTAGCACTTTGAGCTTGGGTGCTAATGGCTATATAATTCTTGTGACGGTGTTGTAAATAATCCAAGTCCTTGTTCTAGTCGCTACACTTCTGCTTCAACTTCATCCTGTAGATGTTGCTAGAAGTAGTCCATTCCTACCATGGAGGTGGATGCCATATGTCTATAACGATAACTTAGGCAAATAATTGCTCAAGTTTATTCTCTTACTAACTCTTAGAAATCTGCACAGATACCAATTGTTGGTTTTGAGGCCCACAATCAATATAGAGACAAAGTGAAGATTGAGACAAATAGACAAATAGAGACTAGAGATGTTCACAAGATATGGCAAAAGGAGCTAAATTGCTCCAAAACTCTATCATAATACAAATGAAATTACAAGGTTGTTCCAAGATGATCAAGTCCAAGATCAATGCTAGTGTAGAATTGATGATTTGAGTGTCATATGCTCTTCTTATATAGCATCATGAACCCATCAAAAGAAGTTCGTAAAAATTAGTTAAAAAAGCCGCGTTTTGCAATGAAAAAAACCAAAAGAGAGCCTTTTGTTATATTTTAATATTTTTTAATTATTCAATTGGAATTATACACATGACACATGTCAATTTGCTTTTGACTTCTAAACATATGCTATGCAATTTTGGCTTGAAATTAGGGTTTGAGTTTTGACCATCCATATGCTTCCACATACCTAAGTTCCATATATGATTAGATAGCTCTCATTGAGCTCTTGAAGAATATCTTATAAAATATTTTGCCAAATTTTGACCATCCCTTGAGCAAGCTTTGATTTGTGTCTTTCTAAAATCTTCTTTGCATTTTGAGCTTCCTAGTGGAAGATTCTCTCATTTTCAACAATGGTCTCAATTTTGGGCCAAACTTTACATTAGAAAATGTATAAAAAGTTTTTAGAGAGAGTTATAGTGTGAAAGGGCATAAATGTACATTATGAGACTCCTTGGGACATTATCCCCAACAAGAAATTCACAAGTGCATTACAAGAGCACAACAAGAACTCAAAGTCAAGTACCAAGAGAACAAAAAGGTATGTGCATACTCAAAAATGCATGGAGAAATACAAGAGCGTAGTACAAATACAAACATAAGCACGTAATGAAGTGCGAAACTAGTGTATTCAAATTTAATTCATAAAACATACACATGTATGCACAAACATAATGCAGGGCACATGATTTCTCAATTGTAACTAGTGGTTTTCAAAGAAGGGGCAAATAGAGAAGCAAAATGAAAGTGCAGAGGGTTGTTGCAATTTCGCTTGAAGAAATAAGTATCAGTAAACCTTAGGTGAACCAAATAGACTAGCTTTTCTCAATTTTGATTGGTTTGATCAGATTTATGTAGGTTTGACCAAAGCTGACCAAATTTGTGTAGAGTTGCCTATAGTGGCCAATTTGAGTTGAGCATTGATTTCGCTTGCAAAAAGTTAACAAATCTGTTTATTTTTGACCAAAAAATGTAAGAATTCTAAGATCCCTCCCAAACTAAGGTAATAGAGCATTGTTTCATCACTTTTTTTGGGATGAACTTGAAGAAACTCCACAAATCTTCACCATAAAGTCCACTATTCTTGAGCATAGATGAGAATAGGCCTAGCTAGACCAAACTCTATTAGCAACTTATGAAAAATAGAGTGAATATGTGCAAGAATTTACTCATAAAAGCTTAAAAAGCTGAATAACTGTTTACAAAAGAACTCCCTGCAACCATACTTAAGAGAGGACTCCAAGAAGTTCTTCACAAAATTGTTTCAATAAAAAAATGAATAATATTGTAAATTTAGCTTGAATCAACTATAAATTTGGCACAAAGTTATGAATAACACGTGTTTTATCTTAAAAAATTGCCTTTTAAACATAAGAATTGTTTTTTACTCACTGCTGTAGATAATATTTTCCAAATGTAGTTGTCCTATTGATGTATTCACTTTTAACCTATTGTTGGTAGTTTAATCAGCCCTTTGATCAATCTTTGGCTTGGACAATTGTCCAATGACACCCAAAATTGGTAGGAGTACTTAAGTGCTGGTGTTCTTGAAGTCTACGCCAAGAAATAAAAACTTCAGTATCCATATATATGAACTTTTTCAAAACCCTGATTTTGGATGAATAAATCTTTAACTTTCTAAATAGATTTTTCTCCAACATTCATTTATGAGGGGTAGATGTT
>CM035418.1:160833565-160911065 GCA_020310875.1 Ceratopteris richardii | reverse complement strand
GCCTCAAAAGCTCTATGTGTGAGTCTTTCTGTAGGGAGCTCCCTCACCCTCTGAATAAAGGAGATAGTCTGGAATAGTGCATCTACTACCATGGGTGGTGCAGCTAGCTCTGCCCTGATAATGTCATGTGGCACTGACTGTTTCCCACGAAATAGTCGCGAGATCATACGTACTTGTGGCCTCTCGATCGCACTCCACTGGGTAACTGTGAGGCCTGGTGCCCAAACTGTCGAAGCATACATCATAGCTGGTCTCACTAGTGTGTCAAATAGCCACCCCTTTGTGCGGGGCTCCTGGAAGTGTGCCTGGTGACATCTCCGCTCTAACATGGCTAAGGCTGCATATCCTCGTGTGAGTCTATCGGTGGCTGCCTGTCTCATGCTGAAGGGGCCAGGCAAGCTCGTGAATGTGACTCCGAGGTAGACATAGGAAGTGACCACCTCAATCTGTCCACTGCCAACTGTGAATGCTGCTCCATTCCTCACCATGGGGGAGGTGTGGAAGATCATGACCTTGGTCTTGCCAAGGTTTACTGTCAGGCCTCTCTGTGTGCAAAACTCATGGAGGGCATCTAGGTGGTGCTGTAATCCCTCGGGTGACTCTGAAATCAATACAATATCATCTGCATATAATAAAATGTGGACTTGTGTACCTCCAAGGTCTGCACCCTCCCCTCCAGCTCGGAGAATGTAGTCCTCAATCTCGTCGATGTAGAGCCCGAAGAGAGTGGGAGAGAGTGGGCAGCCTTGCTTAACACCCACTTTGCTAGCAATGGCCTCTGATAGTCCCCTCGGGCATCGAACCCTCCCAATCACCCGCTCATAGAGTGTGTAGATGGCCCAAATCATCTCTGATGGTATCCCCAAGCTATGGAGTCTCCGAAAAAGCTTCTCTCGTGGCACAGTATCGAAGGCTTTGCGGAAATCCACAAAGCAGCAATATAATCTCTTCTTCCGTATCTTTGCCCCATCAATGAGGCAATGCAGAATGAAGATGTGATCAATAGTGGAGAAAGCCTGTCGGAACCCTGCCTGACCACGTGCTCGTAGCCCTTCCATCTCTGCATAAGAGCTGAGCTCTATCTCGAGAACCGTCCCATAAAGCTTGGCCATGGTGTGACCAATCATGATAGTCCTGTAGTTCCCTGGGTCCAAGGTATCCCCAGATTTGTGAATGGGTACAATGATGTTCTTCGTCCACTCCTCTGGGAAGCCCTCCCCTATAGCCCGATTGAAGACATGTGCAATCAATGGAGCTATAGTGGGGCCGGTATATATGAGGTGCTCACTCTGCAGTCCCGTGTGGTCAGTCGAACGCCCATGCTGTAGCTGCTCAATGGCCCTCTGGATCATCTTTGCTGTGAAGAAAGAGGAACGAGTAGGGCGTGGTCCAGGTGGTTGGGGGATGGGAGGCTGTCCAGGTATCTCATATAGTCTCTCAGCATACTCGTGCCAAATCTGTGGATCTCCAATAGGTGTGGTTGGTCGTGGCTCTCGTAGTGTGCGCCATGCAGCAGTGCAATCCCTGCTCATAAGTAAATGGTATAGCTCAAGCTCCTGTGCCTCCTCGAAGGCCCGTCTCTTTCGGCGTGTGAGGGTCTTCATATGTCTTCTAGCATCAATCTCTGTGATCTCTCCCAATGCTCTCTGAGCTCGTAGTCGACGGTGGAGACTCCTGCACTCATCATCATACCAAGGATTCTGCGGCATGGTCCCTAGGGGAGGTGTGTGACTAGAATGGGTGGTCCCATGAACCGATGGCTGATGTTTGAAGGATGGATGCTATATGTGAGGTAAGTATAGGTAGTGGGGTATCAGGATGAAGCAAAAGAAGGCTTTCCTCAACTCGGGCTGAGTATATGTGAGCAAGCTCGTGTGTGAAGTGGATGGTAGTGTGTGGGGGATGTGTCACGGGTGTGTGTGTGAATGTCCCCCTTGAGGGATAGTGCAAGATATGCGTGATCTGCTCCAATGGGTATAGGTGGGATGGTGAAGGAACTGAATAGGTGGGTGGCCTCCTTGGGTCCCATGATATAATCTACGATACTCCCTCCTCCATCTGTAACTGAGTGCGGTATGCATGTCAATCTCCCTGACATAGGCCACTGTCTCATCCCGTTATAAATAACGAGGCGATGCCTGGACCCGAGTCTGAGTAGGTGGGTACCGTAGAGTGTGCGTGTAGAATCAGCTGAAACTCGCGCCATAGATCCCTCCTCTAGAGTGGGTAGTATGACTGGATCCCTTGAGTCAAAAGCCTCGCATTGATCGCTACCCGTCCTGGCATTGAAGTCCCCCATGAGGAAGACTTCTCCTAGAGTAGAGTACTCAGTGATCTCCTCTGATAGACAAGTATAAGGTGAGCCCTCCTCCTGATCCATGACAGAGAATCGGGAGCCAGAGGGTGCAAAATAGCATAGTGCAATATAGATGGTCCTCTCGTGTGAGAGGTGTAATCGGATCCAAAGGTATCTTGCCTGTGAGTCTCGTGCGACGATGTGTATCCTGCTCTGAAGTCCATCTTTGAAGAGTATCGCTACTCCCCCTGATCCTTTGGTAGTGTGGTGGCGTGTACAATCTCTGTGTATAGACTCCCACTGGAAGCCATGCACCCGAGGTAGGCTCCTATCGGGGCTCTCATGTGTCTCTGTCAACAAAATAATATCTCTATCTTTGCTCACCTCCTCAAGCCTCTCTGGATGTGTCCATAAATCGCCATTGCAGTTCCACACTGCAAGATGCATCTCCTCAACTGTCTCACAGGCCGCGAATCCCTATAGTACGGCTTTGCCATCAATGATGACCCTACCATCTCTGTATGAAGCCTTTCTCCCCTCCCTACGAGCCTCGTGTACTCTTTGTTGGGGATAAAGGCCCCAAGGACTCTCCTTTTGTATATTTTGACCCTTCCATGTGAAAGCTCTCTTCGAGAGCTTTCCAGACATATTTTTGTTGTATTTTTTGGACCCCAAATTGGGGAGTTATAGGCATTTACATTATTTTTATGACTTTTGGTCATTGGCCATGTGTGAACATGCCCAAATGACCTAAAAGTCACTTATCAATAAGACTTGGTCCCAAATCTCTCATAACTTGATTGGGACTTCTTCAACTTCAGCTTCTCCATCTTCTTCTCCAAATTTCTGCGCAGGTTTCTCTCTCTACTTTCTCTCTCCTCACGCAGCAGCCCACTCCCTTGGTGTTTGGAGCAACCGAGCACACCACGACGTAGCTCTCCTCGGCCTCTTTCAACTGGTATCAGAGCTTTGAGCTGTTCCATCGCGACAAAGTTGCTCGAAGTGCTTTTCTACTTCAGCCTATGTTGAGCTCAAGGTGTTTTCTTGCAATTTGGGAGAATTTCATCGCGAAAAACCTTCTTTTTTCGCGATAAAAGTGCTGTTTTTGGAGGATTACTTCATCCGGAGCAAAGCTGAAGCAAATTTTGTGCTTTTTAGAGAGTTTCATCGCGAAGAATCTCTTTTATTCTTCTTTTTGTATCCCCACAGGTCTTTTTCAGCATCCACATTGCTGATTTTTTCATCTACAGGTCTTTTGTGGAAGAAATTCTCTCATTTTTCAAGTGGGAGGACATGCACAAAGATTGAGGAAGTGCATACTTGCTGGAAACTTATTACAGTAGGTCATTTCTCTGATTTTACAGGTCATATTGCTGCAAAAATTGGGGCTTTTGTGAAAACAAGCACCCATTGCCTTGGTTTTACATCTATGTATGCCTTTTGTGGTAGAAAACAACAAATTTGTTGTTTTTGATGCAATTACAGCTTGCTGGAATTTTCTGAAATTTTCTGCAGAAAATTTCAGAAATTGTTTTTTGCAAGTTTTGAACAGTTTTTGGGCTTAATTTCTCAGCTATAGTCTCCTAAGGTAATTGCGCACAGGACAGCAGGTGAATTTTACCTTTTTGGTGAAATTTTGAAGCTCTTAGTGTGCAAACATGGCCTCTACCTCCTCTGATGTCAAAAGCTTGTTTGAGATCAAGAGATTTGAAGGTAATGGTTTCGATTTGTGGAAAGAGAGAATGTTGGGCATCCTCTTTCTTAAAGATTGTGAAGGGGCTCTTGAGGAAGTCAAGCCTGAAGATATGACAGATGCAACATGGATGAACCTAAACAAGAAGGCCATCACTTACATCAAGATGGCTGTATCAGATGAAATCTTAGTGGATTTGAAAGGCCTTACAACTGCTTTTGAGGTATGGGAGAAGCTGAAAGCCACTTATGAAAATACCACGCCTGTAAATCAAGTGCATCTTATGCGTAAGCTAGTGTGTATGCAGCTTGATGAGTCAAAAAGTGCGGCTGAGCACTTATCTTTGTTTACAGGTACTCTTTCACAATTGCAGGACTCTGGATTACCTCCATTTGATGATAAGCTTAAGGCCATCTTCTTGTTGATGACCTTACCTGATTCGTGGGAAACATTGGTTGTTTCACTTTCGAATAGCCCCAGTCTTACCTTTGATGGTGTAAGGGGTTCTATTTTGAATGATGAAATCAGGAGGAAAGCTAGTGGAGAGGGCAGTGGTTCAGCCAATGTGGCTAGAGGAAGAACAGAAAAGAAAAGTGGAAATGTACAGAGGAACAGGAGCAAAAGCAAAGGCAAGGCTGAAGTGACTTGTTATCAATGTGGTAGGAATGGTCACAAGAAGCCTGATTGCAGATTCTATAAAGCTGAACTAGAAAGAAAGAAGAACACAGGTGACAGGAAGAAAAAGGACACCAAGAATGAAGCACATGATACCTCAACGGACAAAGACAAAGAGAAGGCCAATGTGGCCTCTAGTGTCATCATTGAGGAGCTATCAGATGCAGAAGATATACTTTGTGCTACTATGGAAGCAGAGCATGCTGAAGTTATTGATCCTTCTATTAATATTCATGCACAAGATATGCAGATCACAAAGAGGGATTTGATTGATGCCTTGCTTACTGTGAATGATGCTTTGTCACAAACATGGATTGTAGATTCAGGTGCATCGTTTCATGTAACTCCTATTAAGGAGTGTTTCACTACCTTTCATGCAGGCAGCCATGGACATGTATATCTTGGAAATAACCATGCTTGTTCAATTGAAGGTATTGGCACAGTGCATCTCACAGTGGATGGTACCAATGAGCTGGTTTTGCATGATGTAAGGTATGTACCAAGCATCAAGAAAAGCTTATTGTCTGTTGGGCAAATGGATATGCATGGATATAGTACCCTCTTTGAGAAGGGGTCATGGAAGCTTATCAAAGGCTCTAGGCTGATTGTTAAAGGTACAAAGAAAGGGACTCTTTATTGCTTGCATGGTAAAGCCTTGCTGGGCAAGTTTATTGCTTTGGCTGAAATCCATTCACATATGGAATTATGGCATAAAAGGCTTGGTCACATGAGTCAAAAAGGCCTTGATAAACTATGTAATTTGGACAAGTTTGATGCTAAAGGCTCAAAACTTGATTTTTGTAATGAATGCCAATATGGTAAGCAAGTAAAGAATTCTTACTACTCTGGTGTCTCTCGTAAGTCTAATGTGCTTGATCTTGTTCATTCTGATGTTTGTAGCATGCCCACAAAATCTATGGGGGGTGCTCTTTACTTTGTTTCTTTTGTAGATGATTACTCTAGGAAGCTTTGGGTATATTTGTTAAAATCTAAAGATGAAGCCTTTGCTGCATTTAAGAAATTTCATGCATTTGTGACCACTCAAACATGTAGAAAGCTGAAATGCTTACGTACAGATAATGGGGGTGAGTTTACAAGTGCTGAATTTTATAGATTTTGTGAAAATCTTGGTATTAAGAGGGAGCTAACAGTCCCATACAGCCCCTCTTCCAACGGTGTGGCTGAAAGGTATAATAGGACTTTATGTGAGAGGGTGAGATGCATGCTGTCCACAGCTAATCTCCCTCATGGATTTTGGGGAGAGGCTTTGAAAACTGCAGTTCATGTTTGCAATCGATCCCCTCATATGTCCTTAAAAGGTGGCATTCCAGAAGAGGTTTGGTCTGGCAAACCAGCTTCATATGACCACCTACGCATCTTTGGTTGCGATGCTTTTGTGCATATAAGGCCTGAGTTGAGAAGCAAGTTAGATGCAAAGTCCATGAAAGGAATCTTCATGGGTTATGGAGATGAAGGTGAAATGGGCTACAGGATTTGGCTATCTCAACTCAAGAAGGTAATACGCAGCCGAGATGTTGTATTTAATGAGGCAAGGCTGCTCAAAAACAATTGTGCCTCTAAAGAAGACCATAAAAGAGTCAAATTTCAGCATGTACAGCCACCAGTTAAATCTGATATGGACCCTCGGGATGCACCACATATGGCTGGAAATGACAATGAGCCCGTGGTTATTGAGCCAGATGATGCTGGACAGCAAAATGATGCTCCTGAAGGGCATATGCAGCCACCTATTCATGCTGAAAACAGGGCTGGAAATGATGTACAGCAGCCTGTTAACAATGAAGAAGTTAATGTACCTCCTGATGTAGATCCATTGCCTGGTAATGTTGATCATTGGGTAAGAAGATCTATACGTCCTAGGAGGCGAGTGAATAGATATGATCCCTCTATACATTATATTATGTTATCAGATGAGGGTGAGCCTCTTACTTATAAAGAGGCAAAGCTATGTGAGCACAAGAAGAAGTGGGAGTTAGCCATGCAGGAAGAGATAAAGGCCTTGCATGCAAATGATACTTGGGATTTGGTTGAGTTACCCAAAGGAAGGAAAGCCATTCCAAACAAGTGGGTGTACAAAATCAAAACTGTTGATGGCAAACCCAAGTATAAGGCAAGGCTGGTTGCTAAGGGATATGCCCAAAAAGAGGGCATTGATTTCCAAGAAGTGTTCTCTCCAGTGGTGAAAATGACCACTTTACGTGTGTTGTTTGCTCTCACAGCTGCCTTGGATTTGGAATTATTCCAAATGGATGTTAAAACAGCCTTTTTGCATGGTGATTTAGATGAAGAGCTGTACATGAAACAGCCAGAAGGATATGCCATTCCTGGAAAAGAGCATCTGGTATGCAAACTGAAAAGGAGCTTGTATGGGCTGAAACAGGCCCCCAGACAATGGTATAAGAAGTTTGATGCATTTATGCTCAAACATGGGTTTAAAAGAAGCCATGCAGATCATTGTTTGTACACGAAAAAGGATGAAGATGGCAGCCCAATTATTCTTGTACTGTATGTAGATGATATGCTGCTGGCTGGGAAGAAAAAGAGCACTCTGAATGCTCTAAAACAGCAGCTGAACTCTGCATTCTCAATGAAAGACCTTGGGGAAGCTGAGCATATTCTTGGTATGCGTATAAAAAGGGATAGACAGCAGCATACTTTGCAGGTATCCCAAGAAAAGTACATTGAAAAAGTGCTGGACAGATTTAATGTGGCTGATGCTAAGCCTCTTGGAGTGCCATTGCAGCCACATGTTAAGCTTTCCAAGGATGACTGTCCCAAAAATGATGATGCAGCCAGTTACATGAAGAGTGTTCCATATGCATCAGCTTGTGGTTCACTTATGTATGCTATGGTTGCCACTCGGCCAGACATTGCTCATGCAGTGGGAGTTGTTAGCAGGTTCATGGCTAATCCTGGTAGAGTTCATTGGGAGGCAGTCAAATCTATCTTGAGATATTTGAAAGGGACCAAAAGTAAATGCTTATGTTATGGAAAGGGTCCATTGGAGTTAAAAGGATTTTGTGATTCAGACATGGCAGGTGATGTGGACACACGCAAGTCCACAAGTGGCTATGTATACATCCTTGCAGGTGGAGCTATTTCATGGTGCTCTAGACTTCAGAGGATAGTTGCACTATCTACTACAGAGGCTGAATATATTTCAGCCACAGAGGCTTCCAAAGAAGCCATTTGGTTAGCTCGGCTCTGCAGTGAGTTTGGGATGCGTGAAAAGGCACCTCTTCTTGGATGCGATAGCCAGAGTGCCATATGTTTGGCAAAGAATGCCATGTTTCATGCTCGCACAAAGCATATTGATGTGAGATATCACTTCATCAGAGAGGTGTTAGAGGATGGCCTGATCACTTTGATCAAGGTCAATACTTCACAGAATCCTGCAGATGCTCTCACGAAGTGTCTACCCAAGGCACAACATCAGCTATGTATACAGATGGTGGGAGTTACTTAGCTTAAAGGAGCCTCCTTGGTCCTTTAAGTGGGAGGTTGTTGGGGATAAAGGCCCCAAGGACTCTCCTTTTGTATATTTTGACCCTTCCATGTGAAAGCTCTCTTTGAGAGCTTTCCAGACATATTTTTGTTGTATTTTTTGGACCCCAAATTGGGGAGTTATAGGCATTTACATTATTTTTATGACTTTTGGTCATTGGCCATGTGTGAACATGCCCAAATGACCTAAAAGTCACTTATCAATAAGACTTGGTCCCAAATCTCTCATAACTTGATTGGGACTTCTTCAACTTCAGCTTCTCCATCTTCTTCTCCAAATTTCTGCGCAAGTTTCTCTCTCTACTTTCTCTCTCCTCACGCAGCAGCCCACTCCCTTGGTGTTTGGAGCAACCGAGCACACCACGACGTAGCTCTCCGCGGCCTCTTTCACTCTTGGCATGCATGCACGACGATGTGCTACTTGCATGGGTGTGAGATCATCATCTAGGTAAATAGGCGGGCCTTCAAGCCCCCTCAAAACCACTCTTTTGCGAATGAAGGTGGATCTCACTGTTTCAGAGGGGAACTGCAAAATGAGAGCTCTCTTTTTTGAAAGATCTTTTCTTGCTCTCCAACATTTGATGAATGGGAGTGCCTCCTCTTCCTTGTAACCAAGTTTTTTACATAGTGTCTTCCCATCCATCTCTGGGTTGGAGCCTTCGTTTTCTAATATACCTGTGACTCGTACATTCAGATGTCGAGCTCGTCGCATCCTCTCCTCCTCAATGGTGGTGTGTACAATGAGAGCTTCTTCTTTTTGTGCTTTTTCTTTTGCCTCTTTTTTGATGTTTTTTTTCACTACTTCAACCCATCCTTCTTTGGTTGCTTCGAGTTTGGTGTCAATGCTTGCAGTCAAGGCTTGAGTTAGCTCCATTCTAAGTGCTTCTCTTGTGTGTTCTCTAAGTTCACCTTCTTCCGGGCCGATGGAGGCTATTGATGCTTTGAGGGCCTCGATTTGTTCTTGCATGATCTTTTTTTCTTCTACCCAATCTTGCTGCCTCTTTAGCCATAGTTCTCTCTCCTTCAGTGTCTCCATTTCTTGCTCTTCTTTGGTGTCTTTGATTTGCTCTTCCAAAGCTTTGATCTTTTCGAAGGCCTTTCTCATTTCTTGGTTTAGTGCTCTGTCTGCCTCTTTCTTTACTTCTCTGATAGCTTTACAGATCATCTCTTCCACCTCTTTTCTTTCTAATCGAGCCATTTTCCTCTTCTATTTGTACTTGAGAAGTTAGGAAGGGCAGGAGGAAGACATTGTTAAGGGTTATGGGTTATGAGGTTAAGAGGTTAACATAGCAAAGTTAGGGTTACAAGGAGGATGGGTCTCATGCAGCAAAATTAGGGTTACAGCCCGGCGGTTCTGATGCAGCAGGTCTGACAAAACAAAGCTGATGCAGTAGGCTGATGGGTATGACGCAGCAGATCTGACACAACAGGCTGACGGGTCTGACGCAGCAGACCTCACGCAGCAGTCTGACGGGTCTGACGCAGCAGATCTGACGGGTCTGACACAACAAATCTGACGGAATCAGTCTGACGCAACGAGAACCTTTGTGTAGAAATAAAACAGAATAGTACTCGCTACACAAAACTGTGTAGGCTGAAAAAGGCTGGAAACAACCAGAGGATAGTGTACTGGGTAATGGAGAGGTAGTGGGGATAATGTAATAATGTAGTGGTGCATGGGGAGATGTGGCTCTGACTCTGCAGATAATGACCACCTAATACATGGGGGCCCATGATGGGAGTGAATATATATATCCTAACTACAGATAATGGGTGGGGGTGGATGGAGTATGTGATACATCGGCGGCGGGCTGAGTGTCTCCTGAAGGAAGGCTACCAAGGTGGTGGTGGTGCGCCTCTGCTCCATCATGTGGTAATGGGCTATCATGATGCGTGAAATATCCTCATGGTATAGTCGTGGTCGTCGGTATCCAGCCCTATGTGGTCGATGTCGTACTCTCTGTGCCGCTGCCTTCTCCAGAGTGAGTCCTATGCCTATTGAAGGAGGACCCATCTGATGTAGCCCATCTCACGGAAAGAACTGAGTAATGGTCTGCTGGGTACTCACGCGTGTCTGATGCGTGGGCTGTAGGGACTGATCTCGTCTCTCATATGCTGCCGTGAGGAAACGTCCCAACCTCCGCTGGTCTCTAGTGGTCATGCACAACTGAAGTGACTCCTCTATGTGGAACTCTTCTCGTAGATCTGAGTATGCTCGACATCTGATAACAAAGTGCTCCTCGCTCTCTATCTCTATATGGCATACTGGGCACCACCTCTCCTCTCTCTCTCTCTCTCTATATATATATATATATATATATATATATATATATATATATAGAGAGAGAGAGAGAGAGAGAGAGAGAGAGAGAGAGAGAGAGAGAGAGAGAGAGAGAGAGAGAGAGAGAGAGAGAGAGAGAGAGAGAGAGAGAGAGAGAGAGAGAGAGAGAGAGAGAGAGAGGAGAGGTGGTGCCCAGTATGCCATATAGAGATAGAGAGAGAGAGAGAGAGAGAGAGAGAGAGAGAGAGAGAGAGAGAGAGAGAGAGAGAGAGAGAGAGAGAGAGAGAGAGAGAGAGAGAGAGAGAGAAAGAAAGAAAGAAAGACTTTTTAACGTCTATTAGAGGCCAAAATCGGCCTATGAGACAAAACATATACATGAGTATGATCCAAACCACTGTGATCCAAAACGAAAATAAAGTGTGAGTACTGCAAACGGGTATAAAAGGAGGGATAGTAGCTGGCATCAAGGGTGTGGGGTGCTATGGGTATGCACTCTATATGCTCAATGGGTGAGATACAAATATGATATGCATAGGGAGGGGAGGCTCGATGGTATCACAACCCCCTAAATGCTTGGAGTGGGTGTAGGATATAATGCATCGGTAGGTAAGGCATCATGGCGATCCTCAAAATGCTCTGGGTGTCCAAATCGATAGGGGTGCGCTGCTGACGTCTCTGTATCTCCATGTCATGGCGTGCGTGAATCGCCTGAATCTCTCTCTGATGTGGACGAACTCTCTGGACAAGGGGTCTCGGTCGTCGACGCTGTCGTCTAAGCTCCTCTTCTCTGTGTAATGTGACACCCCGCATCGAACTGGGCCCTCGAGTGTATGTGGGTCTGAAAAAATCTGTAATATAAGTCTGAGGGGGGGAGGCCAGGTGTATCTCCATCCGCTGCTGGAGGAGTGATGCGCGGTGGTGCTTGAGCTCTACTAGGAAACGACCTAGAGGGCGCTGAGCCTCTGTCCCCAATAAAGCCCTGATCTCTCTAGGCCCCCTGAAGAGCTGTGGGTAGCGGTCTCTAATGTCCTCATATGCCTGGCATCTACATGTGTAGTGCTCCTCGTCCTCCACCTCCTCTCTACATATCCTGCAGAATCGCTCATCCCTGGGGGTATGTGTGGCTCGCCCAATCTCAATCTCGAGCTGGTGTGATGATACTCTGAGCTTCCCAATGGCCACTCTCTCAGCTGGATATGTATCCATGTATTGTGGTCTCTGAATGAAACCATCCGCTGTCACAGTCAGGAAGTGCTCTCTGTAGTGTTGCCTCTTTGTGGGAAGAGGCTCCCGTGGTGCTATCCATGTCTCCCTGACGTGTATCTGTAGTAGGTCCTGACGGATGATCCTATTCCTCTCCGAACGAGAGAGGGTAATGTGGGGGGAAGAGAGGTCATACTGAAAAGGGGGGAGATCCGTAATGCTCATGCCATGGTCTGCTAACCATCGGTGAGTCTGTGCATACCATACTCTCTCATGCCCTGTCTCTGCCAAATGTCTAGAGCTCTCAAATGCAAGCCTGGTGAGTCGGCTAGTGGGGAGCTCTCTGACCCTCAGAATAAAGGTCACCAACTGGAAGAGGGCCTCCACTAGCATCGGTGGTCTGCCAAGCTCAGCTCGTATAATGTCATGTGGAACGGAGGGCTTGCTGCGCAGCAAGCGTGATGTCATGGTGATCTGGGGCCTCTCAATCTGTGTCCACATCGCCTCTGTGATCCCTGGTGCCCATACTGCTGTACATCAATGCGGGTGTCACTAGAGTGTCAAAGAGCCACCCCTTAGTCCGGGGCTCCTGAAAATGTGTCTGAAAGCAGCGTCTCTCCAATCCTGCAAGTGCTGCATAACCTCGCGTCAATCTATCTCTCGCAGCCTGTGCCATGGAGAATACCCCTGTGCTGCCCGAGAAGGTGATACCTAGGTAGACGTAGGAGTCCACTACCTCTATCTGTCCTCAAGCTGCTTTGAAAGAGGCGCGATGGCGTACTGTCCTGGAGGTATGGAAGATCATGACCTTGGTCTTGCCAAGGTTCACTGTGAGTCCTCTCTCCATGCAAAAGGTATCGAGCGCCTGTAAATGTGACTGCAACCCCTCCTGTGACTCTGAGAGAAGGACAATGTCATCAGCATATAATAGGATATGTACTGGCGTACCTCCGATGTCTCCTCCTCTCCCTCCTGCTCGTTGTATATACTCCGTGATCTCGTCGATGTAGAGACCGAAGAGAGTGGGTGAGAGGGGGCAACCTTGTTTCACACCAATGGTGCTAACAAGGCTGTCTGATAGACCACCGTGGCAGTGTACCCTGCCTGTGACTCGTGCATACAAAGCGTGGATAGCCCATAGCATGTCTGATGGAAGCTGTAACTCCTGGAGCCTCCGTAGTAGTCTCTCTCGAGGGACCATGTCGAAGGCTTTGCGGAAATCCACAAAGCAACAGTATAGTCTCTGCTTCCTTGCCTTCGCGCTCTCAATCAAGCAACGAAGCACGAAGATGTGGTCGATGGTGGAGAAAGTGCGGCGGAAGCCTGCCTGGCCGGGTGCTCTGATCCCCGCTGCCTCAGCGTGTGTACTGAGCTCTGCCTCTAGTACTGCCCCATAGATCTTGGCCAGGATATGGCCTATCATAATAGTCCTGTAGTTCCCTGGGTCCATCATATCGCCGGACTTATGGATAGGCGTAATGGTATGCATAGTCCATGAGTCTGGTAATCCCTCAACCAAAGCACGGTTGAAGAGATTGGCGATCAAGTGGGAAACTACATCTGCTGCGTATATAAAGTGCTCTCCCTGTAGCCCCGTGTGGTCTGCTGAACGGCCATGCTGTAGCCTATGGATGGCCTGTCGTACCATGCCTCCTGTGAAGAGGGTGGATATCACCGGACGCGGTGTGGAAGGAATCGGTAATGGTGGCTGTCCTGGGACGTCATATAACCTCTGGGCGTAGGTCTGCCAGGTCGAAGGATCTGCTATGGGTGTAGGTGGACGTGGCTCACGTAGTGCCCTGCACGCGGTGGCACAATCCCTACTCATGAGAAGGTCGATCAACTCTGCCTCCTGTCGCTCCTCGAAAGCTCGCCGCTTACGGCGTGTGAGGGCTCGCATCTGTCGTCGTGCCTCCCTCTCTGTGATGGATCCCAAGAGACTCTGTGCTCTGAGATGTCGGTATAGTCGCCTACACTCCTCATCGTACCATCTATTCTGGGGTGTATGTCCCAGCCGTGTCGGATGTGCAGTGCTGTGGGTGGTGTATGGGAAGCTGAGAGTAGCAGATGTATGGAGGATCGAGGAGAAGTGGGCGGTGAGGGTTTCCAAGGAGGCAGAGGGATCAAGAGAGTAGATGCGCTCTCGAACATGGGAGCTATAGATATGTGCTAGCTCATGTCTAAAGTGAATGGTGGTACGGGCTCGTGGCTGTGTGGTGACGAGGTGGGGTATGCATGGTGAGCCGCGAATGGATAGGGAAAGATATGCGTGATCAGCTCCAATCGGTAAGGGTGGGATAGTGAATGAGGTGATCAGATGTGTCGCCTCCGGGGGTCCGATAACATAGTCTACCACACTGCCCCCCTGTGGTGTCGTAGGTGGAATGCAGGTGAGACCGCGCGAGGTGGGCCAGCTCCCCATCCCATTATATATAACGAGACGGTGTGCTGCTCCCATCTGGAGTAAGTGTCGGCCATATAAGGTGGGTGTGGCAGTGTCGGCTGAGGCTCTGAGTGTAGGCATGTCCTCTATGGTACGAAGCATCTCAGGGTCGTCAAAGTCGTAGGTATCACACTGGTGGCTCTGAGTGCGGGCATTGAAGTCTCCTACAAGGAAGACTTCACCCATCCCGGTATACTCCATAATTGTGTCACTGAGGCAGTCATATGGCGATGTGGTGGCTGGTCCCTCCCCTCCTGATAGTTGCTGAGGGGAATGTGTGAAGCGTGAACCAATGGGTGCAATATAGCATACGGCGAAGTACGCTGCTCTCTCCTCTGATAGCTGCAAGCGTATCCACATGAAACGTGCCGTTGGGTCTCTGGCTACCACCTGTACCCTGTGCTGTAACGACTGTCTATAGAGCACGGCTACTCCTCCTGATCCTTGTGTGGTGTGCTGTCTCATCTGGTGGCGGTGAGCTTACTCCCACATATAGCCCTCAATTCTCGGTAGGCTCCTCCCCGGGCTCTCGTGTGTCTCTGTCAAGAATATAATGTCTCTGCCCTCCATCACCTCCTCGAGGTGCTCTGGATGTGTCCATAAAGATCCATTGCAGTTCCAGACTGCAATGTGCACCTCCTGCTGTGCTGTCTCATAGGCCGCGAATCCCTAGTCAATGGGCCGTCCATCAATGATGACCCGACCGTCTCTGTAGAGGGCACGATGTCCCTCTCGTCTTGCCTGGAGGACACGTGGCATGCATGCCCGTCTGTGCTCTACCTGCATCCGTGTGAGGTCGTCATCCAAATAGATGGGGGTGCCCGATGTAGTGCGTAGTACCGCCCGTCGTCTGAGAAAGTCTCTCCTCCTGGCCTCATCTGAGAACTGAAGGATAAGTGCTCTGCTCCGTGTGGTGTCCCGTCCTTCTCTCCATACTCTGGTGAAAGGGAGAGGCTCATCCGCGCGGTATCCAAGTAATGTGCACAAGCGACGCCCGTCCTGCTCTGGTGATCCGTCTGTCTCTGTGAGGCTGGAGACGCGAACATTGAGCCTGCGGGCCTGTCGCATCCGCTCCTCCTCAATGGTGGTATGCACTATGTGGATCTCCTCATGGTGGTTGTTCTTCTTTGCCTCCTGTCGAAGGTTCTTTTTGACAACCTCGACCCATCCATCTTTCTTAGTCTCAAGCTGGTTCTGCACCACCTCCATACACTCCTTCTTGATAGTCACCCGAATGTCCTCTAGATGTGGAGCGATCTCCCCCTCCTCGTGCATGCTGTCCAGTTTCGTTTTCATATCAGTAAGTGCAGTGTGCAACTCCTCCAGGTCCCGTGAGTGCTGCTTGCGGGTAGCGAGAAGCTCTTCCCGAAGGGATTCGTTTTCCATCTCCAAGGTTGCCACCTTGGCTTCGAGGGCGACAACTCTACGGGTAACCCCGTTCAGTGCAGAATCTCCTTCTTTCTTGTGTTTTCCTATCAACTCTCGGAGGGCATGCTCTAAGGTGGCCAACTGTTCGTCCAGCTTGGGAGCCATATGAGAGAGAGAGAGAGAGAGAGAGAGAGAGAGAGAGAGAGAGAGAGAGAGAGAGAGAGAGAGAGAGAGAGAGAGAGAGAGAGAGAGAGAGAGAGAGAGAGAGAGAGAGAGAGAGAGAGAGAGAGAGAGAGAGAGAGAGAGAGAGAGAGAGAGAGAGAGAGAGAGAGAGAGAGAGAGAGAGAGAGAGAGAGAGAGAGAGTACTGATGCTTTTACAAGAGAAAGCAGGAAATGGAAAAGAGAAAGAGAGTAAAATAGGCAGATAGTGGACAAAAGTACAAAGCTGCAGAAACCCTAAAATAGAGTTTCAGAAACTTCAAAACTGAACTGTGGACATTGTAAAGCGAAGCTTCAGAAACCCTAAAACTGAGGTGCAGGAACCCGAAAACTGAACTACAGAAACCCTAAAATAAGGTGGAAACCCGAAAACAGAATGAGGTGGAAACCCGAAAACAGAGTCTCAAGAGGGAGAGACATTGTAATAAGGTGGCAAAACCCTAAAATAGGTGGCGAAAACCCTAAAACAGAATTTCAGAAACCCTAAAACAGACCTTCGCTGTGGGGAAAACCCTAAAGCGCAGCTTCAAAAACCCTAAAACAGAGCTTGAGAACCCTAAAAACAGACCTTCGGTGTGTCGAAAACCCTAAAACACAGCTTCAGAAACCCTAAAAACAGAGAGAGAGAGAGAGAGAGAGAGAGAGAGAGAGAGAGAGAGAGAGAGAGAGAGAGAGAGAGAGAGAGAGAGAGAGAGAGAGAGAGAGAGAGAGAGAGAGAGAAAAGAAAAAAAAAAGAGAAAAGTGTTTTTACGTCTATTAGGAGGCCGAACTCGGCCTATGAGACAAATCGATGTACATGGGTGTATCTTCTGTCAATCAGAAAAGATAAAAGTGCTGAAAAGAAACTGGTTAAGCTGATATAGATCTCCGTAGTATGCATGTGGGGATACCCATGAAAGTGGTGGGGGGTGTATGGAGTGCGATATCTATGATAGTCTATATGCAAAAGGGTAGTACAACAACCATGAGAATGCATCTAAAACGACTAACTAGCTCCATCCTGTGCTAGTGGGTGGGATGTAATATGTGATACATAGGTGGAGGTGGAGTCAGGGCCACCCTGATGGCTGCAACGGGATCGGCCATCATCTGGGATCGTCTCTCCTCCATGGCGCGATGGTCACAAGCGTGGATCTCCGCAATCTGGTGTCGGTGAAGTCTCTGGGCCCGATATCCTATAGCACGGGGTCGTCTCCTAGCTCGAGATACCTGAGCCTGCTGAAGAGTCACCCCGCTCGGTATGTGGGCTGAGGGGGGGAGGGCTGCAGCACGTCGTGGAATAAAGAAGTCAGTGAGCTGACTCTGTCTCCCTCCTGTATGGAGTGCTACAGTAGGCTGGAGTAGGGAATCTCTGTGACTCTGTATCTCTAGTAAGAATCGCCCGAACTGTCGCTGGTCTCTAGAGTCCATGATCTCTCGGAGGGTGGGCTGCCCTGCAAACAGAGTCTCGTATCTGCCTCTGATGCCATCATATGCGCTACATCTGCATACAAAGTGCTCCTCATCCTCCATCTCTACTCTGCATACTCTGCATATCCGCTCCTCTCTGGGAATGTCTGCGGCTCTTCCCGTCTCAATCTCGAGTCGGTGTGATGAGACTCTCAGCTGGCCAATCGCTACCCTCAAGCTATGAGGCATGTGAGTATCCATGTAGCGTGGTCGCTGGATGAAACCGTCAGCTAGTATGTCTATGAACTGGTCTCGATAGTGCGATAGTCTCGATCCCATGTGTGCTGTGTGCCATGTCTGACTAATGTAGAGCTTCCAGAGATCCTGTCTGAGCACAACATTCCTCTCACGACGAGAGAGGTGGATGTGAGGTGAGTCTGGGTCATACTGAAAAGGCGGCAATCTGTCCATATCAAGTCCATGACTATCAAACCAGACTCTAACCTGAGTGTACCAAGCTCTCTCATATCCTAACTCTGATATCTGTATAGATGCCTCAAGAGCTCTGTGTGTGAGTCTATCTGTAGGGAGGTCCCTAATCCTCTGAATAAAGCAGATAGTCTGGAATAGTGCCTCTACTGCCATGGGTGGTGCAGCTAGCTCTGCCCTGATGATGTCATGTGGCACCGACTGTTTCCCACGAAATAATCGCGAGATCATACGTACCTGTGGCCTCTCGATCGCACTCCACTGGGTGACTGTGAGACCTGGGGCCCAAACCGTCGCAGCATACATCATAGCTGGTCTGACCAGTGTGTCAAATAGCCAGCCCTTCGTGCGGGGCTCCTGGAAGTGTGCTTGGTGACATCTCCGTTCTAACATGGCTAAAGCTGCATATCCACGTGTGAGTCTATCGGTGGCTGCCTGTCTCATGCTGAAGGGGCCAGGCAAGCTCGTGAATGTGACTCCGAGATAGACATAGGAAGTGACCACCTCAATCTGTCCACCACCAGCTCTGAATCCTGCTCCATTCCTCACCATGGGGGAGGTGTGGAAGATCATGACCTTGGTCTTGCCAAGGTTTACTGTCAAGCCCCTCTGTGTACAAAACTCATCCAGGGCCTCAAGGTGGCGCTGTAATCCCTCGGGTGACTCTGAAATCAAGACAATGTCATCGGCATATAATAAAATGTGGACATGTGTACCTGCGAGGTCTGCACCCTCTCCTCCAGCTCGGAGAATGTAGTCCTCAATCTCGTCAATGTAGAGACCAAATAGAGTGGGAGAGAGTGGGCAGCCTTGCTTAACACCGATGGTGCTAGCAATGGCCTCAGACATACCTCCTGGACACCGTACCCTCCCAGTCACCTGCTCATAGAGTGCATAGATGGCCCAAATCATCCCTGATGGTACTCCCAAGCTCTGGAGGCGTTGGAAGAGCCTCTCGCGCGGCACTGTATCAAAAGCTTTGCGGAAGTCCACAAAGCAGCAATATAGCCTCTTCTTCCGCACCCTTGCCCCATCAATGAGGCAGCGCAGAATGAAGATGTGATCAATAGTAGAGAAAGCTCGTCGAAAACCTGCCTGGCCTCGTGCTCGTAGCCCCTCAGTCTCTGCATATGAACTGAGCTCTGCCTCAAGTATGGCACCGTATAGTTTGGCCATGGTGTGGCCAATCATGGTCCTGTAGTTCCCTGGATCCAGGGTGTCGCCAGATTTGTGGATAGGCACAATGGTGTGCCTAGTCCACTCCTCTGGGAAGCCCTCTCCTATAGCCCGGTTGAAGACATGTGCAATCAACGGGGCTATAGTGGAGGCTGCATATATGAGATGCTCGCTCTTCAGTCCTGCGTGGTCTGTCGAACGTCCATGTCGAAGTCGTCGTATGGCCCTCTCAACCATCTTTGCTGTGAAGAGAGAAGAACTAGTAGGGCGAGGCTCAAGTGGCTGGGGAATGGGAGGCTGCCTAGGTACCTCATATAACCTCTGAGCATAATCATGCCATGTGTGTGGGTCTCCAATAGGTGTGGTCGGGCGTGGCTCTCGTAGGCTGCGCCATGCTGCAGCACTGTCCATAGTCATAAAGAGATGGTATAGCTCAAGCTCCTGTGCCTCCTCAAAGGCTCGCCTCTTTCGACGTGTGAGAGTCTTCATCTGTCCCTTGGCCTCTCTCTCTGTGATCTCTCCCAATGCTCGCTGAGCTCGTAGTCGGCGGTAAAGATCTCTGCAATCCTCATCATACCAACGATGTTGTGGCATAGTTCCGGGAGGAGGTGTGTGACGAGAATGGATGGTGTGTGGGAAGGAGCTGATGGCTGATGTCTGAAGAACTGATGCTATCTGAGAGGTGAGTAGGGATAGTGGAGTGTCAGGATGAAGTAAGAGAAGACCCTGCTCGACTCGAGCCGCATATATGTGAGCTAGCTCGTGTGTGAAGTGGATGGTGGTGTGTGGGATGCGTGCTGCGGGTATGCGTGTAGGGGTGTCTCCCTTCAGGGAGAGTGCGAGGTATGTGTGATCGGCCCCAATGGGTATGGGTGGGATGGTGAATGAGGTAAGTAGGTGGATGGCCTCTCTGGACCCCATGACGTAATCTACTGTACTTCCCCCGCCATCTGTGACTGAGTGTGGTATGCATGTCAATCCTCCTGAGGTAGGCCACTGAGTCATCCCGTTATAGATAACGAGATTATGTCGAGAGCCTAGTCTGAGTAGGTGAGTGCCATAGTGAGTGTGTGTAGGGTCAGCTGAAGCTCGAGCTGTAGACTCATCCTCTATGGTATGTAGTATCTCCGGGTCTTCTGGGTCAAATATCTCACACTGATCATTGCCTGTCCTGGCATTGAAGTCTCCCTTAAGGAAGACTTCCCCTAATGCAGAGTACTCTGTAATCTCTTCTGACAAGCAAGTGTATGGTGAGTCCTCCTCTCGATCTATGATAGCGAAACGCGAGCTAGAAGGAGCAAAGTAGCATAATGCTATGAAGATGATCCGCTCCTGCGAGAGCTGGAGTCGAATCCAAAGATATCTGGCCTGTGAATCACGTGCGACTATCTGTATCCTGCTCTGAAGTCCATCTCTAAAGAGTATGGCTACTCCTCCTGATCCTCGGGTGGTGTGCTGACGTGTACACTCTCTGTATGTGGACTCCCACTGAAAACCGTGGACACGAGGTAGGCCCCGGTTCGGGCTCTCATGTGTCTCTGTGAGCATAATGATGTCTTTGTCTTTGCGCACCTCTTCCAATCTCTCTGGGTGTGTCCATAGATCTCCATTGCAGTTCCAAACTGCAAGGTGTATCTCCTCGAGTGTCTCACAGGCCGCGAATCCCTATGGGATGGCCTTGCCATCAATGATGACACGACCATCTCTGTATGAAGCCTTCTTTCCTTCTTTGCGAGCTTGATGTACTCTCGGCATGCATGCACGACGGTGTGCTACCTGCATGGGTGTGAGATCATCGTCAAGGTAGATGGGGGGGGCCATCAAGTGCTCTCAAAATCACCCTCCTGCGTAGGAAAGTAGATCTTATATCTTCGGAAGGGAAGTGTAGAATGAGAGCTCTCTTCTTCGTGGGGTCTCGTCCCGTTCTCCAAGACTTGATGAATGGGGGGGACTCCTCTTTGTAGCCGAGTATCTTGCATAGTGTTTTCCCATCGGACTCGGGGGTAGAGCCTTCTTTTTCTTCAATGCCCGTGATGCGTACATTGAGACGGCGGGCATGTCTCATCTTTTCTTCCTCAATAGTGGTGTGCACGATGAGGGCTTCTTCCTTTTGTGCTTTCTCTTTGGCTTCTTTTTTGATGTTCTTCTTCACTATGTCGATCCACCCTTCTTTGGTAGCTTCTAATTTGTTTTCCATGCTCTCGGTCAAGGATTTGGTGAGTTCTTCTTTGAGAGCTTCTGTCTTGTTCATATTAATCTCTCCCTCTTCGGGTGTAAGAGAGACCATTGAAGCTTTGAGGAGCTCCAATTCCTCTTTCATGTTTGCCCTCTCCTTAGTCCATTCTTCTTTCTCTTTTTGCCATGCTTCCCTCTCCTTATGATATGTTTCTACTTCCTTCTCGAGCTTTGAGAGGCGGCTGATGATGGCCGTGATAGTGGAGTCCACCATCTTCTTGTTTTCTTTGATAGCTATGGTCAGTTTGTCCTCCATTTTTGTCAAATCGTCCTTCTTAGCCGTAGCGCTCATTGCATTCGAAGATGAAAGAATGCTCAGAGTACTGAGCCTAAAGACTTGCGATGAAGACGGGAGCGCGCCCGATGCGCGATGGAGCAAGGGTGGGAGTGGCTAATAACTGTAGGAAACAGTTATTAGTCCGGGGCAAGGACACACTTCAGAGAGAGAGAGAGAGATTTTACGTTTATTAGGAGGCCGAACTCGGCCTATGAGACACACACGCAGAGAGAGAGAGAGAGAGAGAGAGAGAGAGAGAGAGAGAGAGAGAGAGAGAGAGAGAGAGAGAGAGAGAGAGAGAGAGAGAGAGAGAGAGAGAGAGAGAGAGAGAGAGATTTTACGTTTGTTAGGAGGCCGAACTCGGCCTATGAGACACACACGCAGAGAGAGAGAGAGAGAGAGAGAGAGAGAGAGAGAGAGAGAGAGAGAGAGAGAGAGAGAGAGAGAGAGAGAGAGAGATTTTACGTTTATTAGGAGGCCGAACTCGGCCTATGAGACACACACGCAGAGAGAGAGAGAGAGAGAGAGAGAGAGAGAGAGAGAGAGAGAGAGAGAGAGAGAGAGAGAGAGAGAGAGAGAGAGAGAGAGAGAGAGAGAGAGAGAGAGAGAGAGAGAGAGAGAGAGAGAGAGAGAGAGACTTTTTAACATCTATTAGAGGCCAAAATCGGCCTATGAGACAAAACATATACATCAGTATGATCCAATCCACTCTGATCCCAAAAAGGAAAATAAAGTGAGTACAAAAAACGGGGTATAAAAAGGAGTGGATAATAACTGGCATCAAGGGTGTGGGGTGCTATGGGTATGCACTCTATATGCTCAATGGGTGAGAGAGAGAGAGAGAGAGAGAGAGAGAGAGAGAGAGAGAGAGAGAGAGAGAGAGAGAGAGAGAGAGAGAGAGAGAGAGACTTTTTAACATCTATTAGAGGCCAAAATCGGCCTATGAGACAAAACATATACATCAGTATGATCCAATCCACTCTGATCCCAAAAAGGAAAATAAAGTGAGTACAAAAAACGGGGTATAAAAAGGAGTGGATAATAACTGGCATCAAGGGTGTGGGGTGCTATGGGTATGCACTCTATATGCTCAATGGGTGAGATACAAATATGATATGCATAGGGAGGGGAGGCTCGATGGTATCACAACCCTCTAAATGCTTGGAGTGGGTGTAGGATATAATGCATCATGGCGATCCTCAAAATGCTCTGAACGTCCAAATCGAAAGGGGTGCACTGCTGATGTCTCCGTGTCTTCATGTCATGGCGTGCGTGAATCCCCTAAATCTCTCTCTGGTGTGGACGGGCTCTCCGGAGTGGGCGTCTTGGTCGTCGACGCTGTTGTCTAAGCTCCTCTGCTCTGTGTAATGTGACACCCCGCATCGAGCTGGGTCCTCGAGTGGCTGTGGGTCTGAAAAAATCTGTATTATAAGTCTTGGGGGGGGGGGGGGGGGAAGGGCAGGTTTATCTCCATCTGTTGCTGGAGAAGTGATGCACGGCGGTGCTGGAGCTCTACTAGGAAACGACTTAGAGGGCGCTGGTCCTCTGTCCCCAATAAAGCCCTGATCTCTCTAGGCCCCCTGAAGAGCTGTGGGTAGCGGTCTCTGATGTCCTCATATGCCTTGCATCTACATGTGTAATGCTCCTCTTCCTCCACCTCCTCTCGGCATATCCTGCATAATCTCTCGTCCCTCGGGGTATATGTCGCTCACCCAACCTCAATCTCGAGTTGGTGTGATGATACTGTGAGCTGCCCAATGGCCACTCTCTCAGCTGGTGCCATGTATGTATCCATGTATCGTGGTCTCTGAATGAAACCATTCGCAGTCAAAGTCAGGAAGTGCTCTCTGTAGTGTTGCCTCTTTGTGGGAAGAGGCTCCCGTGGTGCTATCCATGTCTCCCTGACGTGTATCTGTAGTAGGTCTTGACTGATGATCCTGTTCCTCTCCGAATGAGAGAGGGTAATGTGGGGGGAAGAGAGGTCATACTGAAAAGGGGGGAGATCGGTAATGCTCATGCCATGGTCTGCTAACCATTGGTAGGTCTTTGCATACCATACTCTCAAGCCCTATCTCTGCCAAATGTCTAGAGCTCTCAAATGCAAGCCTGGTGAGTCGGCTGGTGGGGAGCTCTCTGACTCTCAGAATAAAGGTCGCCAACTGTAAGAGGGCCTCCACTAGCATCGGTGGTCTTCCAAGCTCAACTCGTATAATTTCATGTGGAATGGAGGGCTTGCTGCGCAGCAAGCGTGAGATCTTGGTGACCTCGGGCCTCTCAATCCGCGTCCACATCGCCACTGTGATCCCGGGTGCCCATACTGCTGCTGCGTACATCAATGCGGGTGTCACTAGAGTGTCAAAGAGCCACCCCCTAGTCTGGGGCTCCTGAAAATGTGTCTGAAAGCAGCGTCTCTCCAATCCTGCAAGTGCCGCATAGCCTCGCGTCAATTTATCTCTCGCTGCCTGTGCCATGGAGAATATCCCTGTGCTGCCCGAGAAGGTGACACCTAGGTAGACGTAGGAGTCCACTACCTCTATCTTCCCTCTAGCTGCAGTGAAAGAGGCGCGATGGCGTACTGTCCTGGAGGTATGGAAGATCATGACCTTGGTCTTGCCAAGGTTCACTGTGAGTCCTCTCTGCATGCAGAAGGTATCGAGCGCCTGTAAATGTGACTGCAACCCCTCCTGTGACTCTGAAAGCAAGACAATGTCATCAGCATATAATAGGATGTGTATTGGCGTACCTCCTAGGTCTCCTCCTAGCCCTCCTGCTCACTATATATACTCTGTGATCTCGTCGATGTAGAGATCGAAGAGAGTGGGTGAGAGAGGGCAACCTTGTTTCACACCAATGGTGCTAACAAAGTCTGATAGGCCGCCGGGGCAGAGTACCCTCCCTGTGACTCGTGCATTCAAAGCATGGATGGCCCATAGCATGTTTGATGGTAGTTGTAACTCCTAGAGCCTCCGTAGTAGTCTCTCTCGAGGGACCATGTCGAAGGCTTTGCGGAAATCCACAAAGCAATAGAGACTGTATAGTCTCTGCTTGCTCGCCTTCGTTCTCTCAATCAAGCAACGAAGCACGAAGATGTGGTCGATGGTGGAGAAAGTGCGGTGGAAGCCTGCCTGGCCGGGCGCTCTGATCCCAGTTGCCTCAGCGTGTGTACTGAGCTCTGCCTCTAGTACTGCACCATAGATCTTGGCCAGGATATGGCCTATCATAATAGTCTTGTAGTTCCCTGGGTCCATCATATCGCCGGACTTATGGATAGGCCTAATGGTATGCATAGTCCACGAGTCAGGTAATCCCTCAACCAAAGCACGGTTGAAGAGATGGGCGATCAGGTGGGAAACTACATCTGCTGCGTATATAAAGTGCTCACCTTGTAGCCCCGTGTGGTCTGCCGAATGGCCATGCTGTAGCCTATGGATGGCCTGTCGTACCTTGCCTGCCGTGAATAGGGTTGATATCATAGGATGCAGTGTGGGAGGGATCGGCAATGGTGGCTGTCCTGGGACGTCATATAACCTCTGGGTGTAGGTGTGCCAAGTCTGAGGATCTGCTGTGGGTGTAGGTGGGCGTGGCTCACGTAAGGGCCTCCACGCGGTGGCACAATCCCTACTCATGAGATGGTCGAACAACTCTGCCTCCTGTCGCTCCTCGAAAGCTCGCCGCTTCCGGCGTGTGAGGGCTCGCATCTGTCGTCGTGCCTCCCTCTCTGTGATGGATCCCAAGATACTATGTGCTCTGAGATGTGGGTATAGTCGCCTACATTCCTCATCGTACCATCTGTTCTAGGGTGTATGCCCCAACCGTGTCGAATGTGCGGTGCTGGGGGTGGTGTATTGGAAGCTGAGAGTAGCGGATGTGTGGAGGATCGAGGAGAAGTGGGCAGTGAGGGTGTCCAATGAGGCAGAGGGATCAAGGGAGTAGATGCGCTCTCGAACATGGGAGCTATAGATATGTGCTAGCTCATGTCTAAAGTGAATGGTGGTACGGGCATGTGGCTGTATGGTGACGGGGTGGGATATGCATGATGAGGCGCGTATGGACAGGGCAAGATATGCGTGATCAGCTCCAATCGGTATGGGTGGGATTGTGAATGAGGTGATGAGATGTGTCGCCTCCGGGGGTCCGATAACATAGTCTACCACACTGCCCCCCTTTGGTGTCGTGGGTGGAATGCAGGTGAGACCACCCAAGGTGGCCAGGTCGCCATCCCATTATATATAATGAGACGGTGTGCTTCTCCCATCTGGAGTAGGTGTCGGCCGTATGAGGTGGGTGTGGCGGTGTTGGTTGAGGCTCTGAGTGTAGACATATCCTTTATGGCACGAAGCATTTGAGGGTCGTCAAAGTCGTAGATATCACATTGGTGGCTCTGAGTGTGGGCATTGAAGTCTCCTACAAGGAAGACTTCGCCCATCCCGGTATACTCCATAATCGTGTCACTGAGGAAGTCATATGGCGATGTGGTGTCTGGTCCCTCCCCCCCTGAGGGCTGCTCGGGGGAATGTGTGAAGCGCGAGCCGATGGGTGCAATATAGTAGACGGCGAAATACGCTCCTCTCCTCTGATAGCTGGAGGCATATCCACATGAAATGTGCCTTGGGTCTCTGGCTACCACCTGTACCCTGTGGTGTAGCGACTGTCTATAGAGCACCGCTACTCCTGATCCTCGTGTGGTGTGCTGTCTCATCTGTCAGCGGTGAGTTGACTCCCACATAAAGCCCTCAATCCTCGGTAGGCTCCTCCCCGGGCTCTCGTGTGTCTCTGTCAAGAAGATCATGTCTCTGTCCTCCATCACCTCCTCGAGGCGCCTTGGATGTGTCCACAAAGATCCATTGCAATTCCAGACTGCAATGTGCACCTCCTTCTGTGCTGTCTCATAGGCCGCGAAGCCCTAGTCAATGGGCCGTCCATCAATGATGACAAGACCGTCTCTGTATAGGGCATGATGTCCCTCCCGTCAGGCCTGGAGGACACGCGGCATGCATGCACGTCTGTGCTCTATCTGCATCCGTGTGAGGTCGTCATCCAAATAGATGGGGGTGCCCGGTGTAGTGCGTAGTACCGCCCGTTGTTTGAGGAAGTCTCTCCTCCCGGCCTCATCTGAGAACTGAATGATAAGTGCTCTTCTCCGTGTGGTGTCCCGTCCTGCTCTCCAGGCTTTGGTGAAAGGGAGAGGCTCATCTGCGCGGTATCCAAGTAGTGTGCCCAATCGACGCCCGTCTTGCTATGGTGATCCGTATGTCTCTGTGAGGCCGGAGACTCGAACATTGAGCTTGCGAGCCTGTCGCATCCGCTCCTCCTCAATGGTGGTGTGTACTATGTGGATCTCCTCATGGTGGTGGTTCTTCTTTGCCTCCTGTCAAAGGTTCTTTTTGACAACCTCGACCCATCCATCTTTCTTAGTCTCAAGCTCGCTCTGAACCACCTTCATGCACTCCTTCTTGATAGTCGCCTGAATGTCCTCTAGCTGTGGGGCGATCTCCCCCTCCTCACGTATGCTGTCGAGTTCCGCTCTCATATCAGTAAGCTCAGTGTGCAACTCCTCCTGGACCCGTGAGTGCTGCTTGCCGATAGGAAGAAGCTCTTCCCCAAGGGACTCGTTTTCCTTCTCCAAGGTTACCACCTTGGCTTCGAGGGCGATGACTCTGCGGGTAACCCCGTTCAGTCCAAAATCTCCTTCTTTCTTATGTTTTCCTATCAAATCTCGGAGGGTATGCTCTAAGGTGGCCAGCTGTACCTCCAACTTGGGAGCCATGGAAGAAGAGGGAGAGAGAGGATTAGGGTTAGGGTTAGGGTTCGTGTTCCGGTTAGGGTTAGGGTTAGGGTTTTAGGATTAGGGTTAGGATTAGGGTTAGGGCTCAAGGAGGGAAGAGGGGGGGGGAGAGAGAGAGAGAGAGAGAGAGAGAGAGAGAGAGAGAGAGAGAGAGAGAGAGAGAGAGAGAGAGAGAGAGAGAGAGAGAGAGAGAGAGAGAGAGAGAGAGAGAGAGAGAGAGAGAGAGAGAGAGAGAGAGAGAAGAAAGAAAGTGTTTTTACGTCTATTAGGAGGCCGAACTCGGCCTATGAGACAAATCGATGTACATGGGTGTATCTTCTGTCAATCAGAAAAGATAAAAGTGCTGAAAAGAAACTGGTTAAGGTGATATAGATCTCCGTAGTATGCATGTGGGGATACCCATGAAAATGGTGGGGGGTGTATGGAGTGCGATATCTATGATAGTCTATATGCAAAAGGGTAGTACAACAACCATGAGAATGCATCTAAGACGACTACTAGCTCCATCCTGTGCTAGTGGGTGGGTGTAATATGTGATACATAGGTGGAGGTGGAGTCAGGGCCACCCTGATGGCTGCAACGGGATCGGCCATCATCTGGGATCGTCTCTCCTCCATGGCGCGATGGTCACAAGCCTGGATCTCCGCAATCTGGTGTCGGTGAAGTCTCGGGGCCCGATATCCTATAGCACGGGGTCGTCTCCTAGCTCGAGATATCTGAGCCTGCTGAAGAGTCACCCCGCTCTGTGTGTGGGCTGAGGGGGGGAGGGCTGCAGCACGTCGTGGAATAAAGAAGTCAGTGAGCTGACTCTGTCTCCCTCCTGTATGGAGTGCTACAGTAGGCTGGAGTAGGGAATCTCTGTGACTCTGTATCTCTAGTAAGAATCGCCCGAGCTGTCGCTGGTCTCTAGAGTCCATGATCTCTCGGAGGGTGGGCTGCCCTGCAAACAGAGTCTCGTATCTGCCTCTGATGTCATCATATGTGCTACATCTCCATACAAAGTGCTCCTCATCCTCCATCTCTACTCTGCATACTCTGCATATCCGCTCCTCTCAGGGAATGTCTGCGGCTCTGCCCGTCTCAATCTCGAGTCGGTGTGATGAGACTCTCAGCTGGCCAATCGCTACCCTCGAGCTATGAGGCATGTGAGTATCCATGTAGCGTGGTCGCTGGATGAAACCGTCAGCTAGTATGTCTATGAACTGGTCTCGATAGTGCGATAGTCTCGATCCCATGTGTGGTGTGTGCCATGTCTGACTAATGTAGAGCTGCCAGAGATCCTGTCTGAGCACAACATTCCTCTCACGACGAGAGAGGTGGATGTGAGGTGAGTCTGGGTCATACTGAAAAGGCGGCAATCTGTCCATATCAAGTCCATGACTATCAAACCAGACTCTAACCTGAGTGTACCAAGCTCTCTCATATCCTGACTCTGATATCTGTATAGATGCCTCAAGAGCTCTGTGTGTGAGTCTATCTGTAGGGAGGTCCCTAATCCTCTGAATAAAGCAGATAGTCTGGAATAGTGCCTCTACTGCCATGGGTGGTGCAGCTAGCTCTGCCCTGATGATGTCATGTGGCACCGATTGTTTCCCACGAAATAATCGCGAGATCATACGTACCTGTGGCCTCTCGATCGCACTCCACTGGGTGACTGTGAGACCTGGGGCCCAAACCGTCGCAGCATACATCATAGCTGGTCTGACCAGTGTGTCAAATAGCCAGCCCTTCGTGCGGGGCTCCTGGAAGTGTGCTTGGTGACATCTCCGCTCTAACTAAAGCTGCATATCCGCGTGTGAGTCTATCGGTGGCTGCCTGTCTCGTGCTGAAGGGGCCAGGCAAGCTCGTGAATGTGACTCCGAGATAGACATAGGAAGTGACCACCTCAATCTGTCCACCACCAGCTCTGAATCCTGCTCCATTCCTCACCATGGGGGAGGTGTGGAAGATCATGACCTTGGTCTTGCCAAGGTTTACTGTCAAGCCCCTCTGTGTACAAAACTCATCCAGGGCCTCAAGGTGGCGTTGTAATCCCTCGGGTGACTCTGAAATCAAGACAATGTCATCGGCATATAATAAAATGTGGACATGTGTACCTGCGAGGTCTGCACCCTCTCCTCCAACTCGGAGAACGTAGTCCTCAATCTCGTCAATGTAGAGACCAAATAGAGTGGGAGAGAGTGGGCAGCCTTGCTTAACACCGATGGTGCTAGCAATGGCCTCAGACATACCTCCTGGACACCGTACCCTCCCAGTCACCTGCTCATAGAGTGCATAGATGGCCCAAATCATCCCTGATGGTACTCCCAAGCTCTGGAGGCGTTGGAAGAGCCTCTCCCGCGGCACTGTATCAAAAGCTTTGCGGAAGTCCACAAAGCAGCAATATAGCCTCTTCTTCCGCATCCTTGCCCCATCAATGAGGCAGCGCAGAATGAAGATGTGATCAATAGTAGAGAAAGCTCGTCGAAAACCTGCCTGGCCTCGTGCTCGTAGCCCCTCAGTCTCTGCATATGAGCTGAGCTCTGCCTCAAGTATGGCACCGTATAGTTTGGCCATGGTGTGGCCAATCATGATGGTCCTGTAGTTCCCTAGATCCAGGGTGTCGCCAGATTTGTGGATAGGCACAATGGTGTGCCTAGTCCACTCCTCTGGGAAGCCCTCTCCTATAGCCCGGTTGAAGACATGTGCAATCAACGGGGCTATAGTGGAGGCTGCATATATGAGATGCTCGCTCTGCAATCCCGCGTGGTCTGTCGAACGTCCATGTCGCAGTCGTCGTATGGCCCTCTCAACCATCTTTGCTGTGAAGAGAGAAGAACTAGTAGGGAGAGGCTCAAGTGGCTGGGGAATGGGAGGCTGCCTAGGTACCTCATATAACCTCTGAGCATAATCATGCCATGTGTGTGGGTCTCCAATAGGTGTGGTCGGGCGTGGCTCTCGTAGGCTGTGCCATGCTGCAGCACTGTCCATACTCATAAAGAGATGGTATAGCTCAAGCTCCTGTGCCTCCTCAAAGGCTCGCCTCTTTCGACGTGTGAGAGTCTTCATCTGTCCCTTGGCCTCTCTCTCTGTGATCTCTCCCAATGCTCGCTGAGCTCGTAGTCGGCTGTAAAGATCTCTGCAATCCTCATCATACCAACGATGTTGTGGCATAGTCCCGGGAGGAGGTGTGTGACGAGAATGGATGGTGTGTGGGAAGGAGCTGATGGCTGATGTCTGAAGAACTGATGCTATCTGAGAGGTGAGTAGGGATAGTGGAGTGTCAGGATGAAGTAAGAGAAGACCCTTCTCGACTCGAGCCGCATATATGTGACCTAGCTCGTGTGTGAAGTGGATGGTGGTGTGTGGGATGCGTGCTTCGGGTATGCGTAAAGGGGTGTCTCCCTTCAGGGAGAGTGCGAGGTATGTGTGATCGGCCCCAATGGGTATGGGTGGGATGGTGAATGAGGTAAGTAGGTGGATGGCCTCTCTGGACCCCATGACGTAATCTACTGTACTTCCCCCGCCATCTGTGGCTGAGTGTGGTATGCATGTCAATCCTCCTGAGGTAGGCCACTGAGTCATCCCGTTATAGATAACGAGATTATGTCGAGATTCTTCATGTTTGCCCTCTCCTTAGCCCATTCTTCTTTCTCTTTTTGCCATGCTTCCCTCTCCTTATGATATGTTTCTACTTCCTTCTCGAGCTTTGAGAGGCGGCTGATGATGGCCGTGATAGTGGAGTCCACCATCTTCTTGTTTTCCTTGATAGCTATGGTCAGTTTGTCCTCCATTTTTGTCAAATCGTCCTTCTTAGCCGTAGCGCTCATTGCATTCGAAGATGAAAAAAATGCTCAGTGTACTGAGCCTAAAGACTTGCGATGAAGACGGGAGCGCGCCCGATGCGCGATGGAGTAAGGGTGGTTGAGTTTTCGATTTGGAATTAGGGTTTCAGGGATTCGACGTTGGGGTGGTTCAAAGGGCGACATGTGTGGGAGCGCTCGGGGTAGGGTTTTCGATTTGGAATTATTTGGAATTAGGGTTTCAGGGATTCGATTTGGAATTATTTGGAATTAGGGTTTCAGGGATTCGACGTTGGGGTGGTTGAAAGGGCGACATGTGTGGGAGCGCTCGGGGTAGGGTTTTCGATTTGGAATTATTTGGAATTAGGGTTTCAGGGATTCGATTTGGAATTATTTGGAATTAGGGTTTCAGGGATTCGACGTTGGGGTGGTTGAAAGGGCGACATGTGTGGGAGCGCTCCGGGTAGGGTTTATGTTTCGATAGGTTGGGGTTTCTGCAGGGCGATCTTGGCGGGAATTGCAGGGATGTTGGCGGGCGACATTGGCGTGCAGATGGTAGGGCGCAGTGAGAAGGGGGAGAGAGAGAGCGTTGCTTTTAGTTGCTTCGGGCAGAGCTTCACGCAGAGCTCGGGCAGAGCTTCACGTAGAGAGGAGCTCGAGAAGAGCTACTAGAGGAGCTCGGGCAAACGGGCGCTAGGGTTTCGCAGAGGTTTCGGGCAGAGCAGACGAGCGCTAGGGTTTTCAGGAGAGAGAGAGAGAGAGAGAGAGAGAGAGAGAGAGAGAGAGAGAGAGAGAGAGAGAGAGAGAGAGAGAGAGAGAGAGAGAGAGAGAGAGAGAGAGAGAGAGAGAGAGAGAGAGAGAGAGAGAGAGAGAGAGAGAGAGAGAGAGAGAGAAAGAAGAAAGAAAGAAAGTCATATTAACATCTTCTGGAGGCCAAACTTGGCCTATGAGACAAAAGCCATGTACAAGTGTAGTAACCATGTGTAGAAAATGAAATGAAATAAACACAAAGCTATCAAGGGTTGGTAAAAGGCTGGGGAGAAGTGGCTCTGACTCAGCAGATAGTGGCCACCTAATACAGGGGGATCCATAATATGAATGAGCAAAACACCCTAGCTACTGGTGATGGGGGAGGTGGGTGTAGTATGTGGTACATTGGAGGTGGTCTGAGTGCCTCCTGAAGGAAGACAACCCAGGGGGTGGTGGAACGCCTATGCTCCATCATGTGGTCGTAGGCTGTCCTGATGCGTGAGATATCCTCCTGATATAGTCGCGGTCGACGATATCCTACCATGCGTGGTCGGCGTCGTGCTCTCTGTGCTTCTGCCTGGTGGAGTGTGAGCCCTCTAGAAGGACCTCTCTGATCTAGCTCCGCTCGCTGAAAGAACTGGGTAATGGTATGCTGGGTACTCACCCGTGGCTGATGTGTGGGCTGTAGTGACCGCTCTCGCCTCTCGTATGCTGTTGTGAGGAAGCGCCCCAAGCGTCGCTGGTCCCCCATGGTCATGCACAACTGGAGTGACTCCTCTAGCTGGAACTGTGCTCGTAGGTCTAAGTATGCTCGACATCTGATAACAAAATGCTCCTCACTCTCTACCTCTGTCTGGCATACTGGGCACCACCTCTCCTCACGCTGGACTCCCCTGGAGCGACCCCTCTCAATCTCGAGCTGATGTGATGAGACCCGGAGCTTCCCAATGAAATGACTCGGAGGTGGTGGGGAAGATATGTCTGCATGTATCTCGGGATCTCGATGAAGCCCGCGTCCGATATATGTAGAAAATGCTCGCGGTAATAGAGCATTTTCGGTGGCAATGTATCCCTAGGGCTCACCCATGTCCTCTGTATGTATGTATGCCATATCTCCTGACGAATGACCCTATTCCTCTCTTGATGAGAGAGCGAGTAGGTGGGTGCATGTGAGTCGTACTGTAGTGGTGGTAGCCTGTCTATGTCAAAGCCATGGTGGGCTAGCCAATCTCGTGTCGGTGCATACCATGAAGAGGTGTCGCCTGCTAATGCCATATCACCTGATGCCTGGAGAGCACGATAAGCAATGCGCTCTGTATCCATGCTTCGAAGTCTGTGTACTAGGCATACTGTCTGGAACAGTGCCTCAACTAGCATCGGTGGTGCAGCGAGCTCTGCTCTAATGATATCATGCGGTACTGAAGGCTTGCTGCGGATAAGTCTGGCAATCATGAGGATCTGTGGCCTCTCTAATGGTGTCCATACTGATGTAGCTAATCCCGGCCCCCAAATGGCTGCCCCATACATGAGCGCTTGCGTAACCAAAGTGTCAAAGAGCCACCCCTTTGTGCGGGGCTCCTGAAAATATGCCTGGTGGCACTGTCTCTCCATCAAAGCTAGTGCTGCGTACCCACGTGTGATGCGGTCACGAGCTGCGTGAGACATAGAGAAGACCCCAGATGCTTCTGTAAATGTCACTCCCAAGTAAACATATGATCCGACCACCTGGATTGGTCCACCTGCTGCTGTGAACAAACTATGTCTGCGTACCTGTGCAGATGTATGAAAGATCATGACCTTGGTTTTACCAAGGTTCACAGATAACCCTCTGTGTCTGCAAAAGTCATCTAGGCCATGTAGATGATGCTGTAGAACTTCTGCAGACTCTGTAACCAATACAATATCATCAGCGTATAAAAGAATATGGACATTGGCTCCCCGTACCTCAATGCCATCTCCCCCCTGCTGCTGTATGAAGTCCACTATCTCATCAATGTAGAGAGAGAGAGGGAGGGAGGGAGGGAGGGAGGGAGGGAGGGAGAAAGAAAGAAGAAAGAAAGTCATATTAACGTCTTCTGGAGGCCAAACTTGGCCTATGAGACAAAAACCATGTACAAGTGTAGTAACCCTGTGTAGAAGATAAAATGAAATAAAAAGTATATCGCTACACAAAGCTATATAGGGCTAGAAAAGGCTGGGGAGACGTGGCTCTGACTCTGCAGATAGTGGCCACCTAATACATGGGGGGATCCAAAATGTGAGTAAAACGCCCTATCTACTGGTGATGGGTGGAGGTGGGTGTAGTATGTGGTACATCGGTGGTGGTCTGAGTGCCTCTTGAAGGAAGACAACCAAGGGGGTGGTGGTACGCCTATGCTCCATCATGTGGTCGTAGGCAATCCTGACGCGTGAGATATCCTCATGATATAGTCGTGGTGGACGATATCCGCCCATGCGTGGTCGGCGTCGTGCTCTCTGTGCTGCTGCCTGGTGTAGCGTGAGCCCTATAGATGGACCTCTCTGATGTAGCTCAACTCGCTGAAAGAACTGCGTAATGGTCTGCTGGGTACTCACCCGTGGCTGATGTATGGGCTGTAGTGACCGCTCTCGCCTCTCGTATGCTGAGGAGAGAGAGAGAGAGAGAGAGAGAGAGAGAGAGAGAGAGAGAGAGAGAGAGAGAGAGAGAGAGAGAGAGAGAGAGAGAGAGAGAGAGAGAGAGAGAGAGAGAGTCATATTAACGTCTTCTGGAGGCCAAACTTGGCCTATGAGACAAAAACCATGTACAGATGTAGTAACCCTGTGTGGAGGATGAAATGAAATAAAAAGTATATTGCGACATAAAGATATACAAGGCTGGAAAAGGCTGGGGAGACTTGGCTCTGACTCTACATATAGTGGCCACCTAATGCATGGGGGACATGTGAGAAAGTGTGAGTAAAACACCCTAGCTATTGGTGAATGGGTGGAGGTGGGTGTATCAGGGGTGGTCTGAGTGCCTCCTGAAGGAAGACAACCCATGGGGTGGTGGTGCGCTGATGCTCCATCATGTGGTCGTAAACTGTCCTGATGCGTGAGATATCCTCCTGATATAGTCGTGGTCGATGATATCCGCCCATGCGTGGTCGGCGCCGTGCTCTTTGTGCTGCTGCCTGGTAGAGCGTGAGCCCTATAGATGGACTGATGTGGCTCAGCTCGCTGAAAAAAATGGGTAATGGTCTGCTGCCTACTCACTCGTGGCTGATGTGTGGGCTGGAGTGACCGATCTTGCCTCTCGTATGCTGTTGCAAGGAAGCGTCGCAAGCGTCGCTGGTCTCCCATAGTCATGCATAACGGGAGTGACTCCTCTATCTGGAACTGTGCTCGTAGGTCTAAGTATGCTGGGCATATGATAACAAAATGCTCCTCACTCTCCACCTTTGTCTTGCATACTGGGCACCACCTCTCCTCACGGGGGACTCCCCTGGACCGACCCCTCTCAATCTCCAACTGATGTGATGAAACCCGGAGCTGCCCGAGGACTACTCGAAGGTGGTGGGGTAGATATATCTGCATGTATCTCGGAATCTCGATGAAGCCCTCGTCCGATATATGTAGAAAATGCTCACGGTAATAGAGCATTTTCGGTGTTAATGTATCCCTAGGGCTCGCCCATGTCCTCTGTATGTATGTATGCCATATCTCCTGACGAATGACCCTATTCCTCTCCTGATGAGAGAGCGAGTAGGTGGGTGCATGTGAGTCGTACTGTAGTGGTGGTTGCCTGTCTATGTCAAAGCCGTGGTGGGCCAGCCAATCTGGTGTCTGTGCATACCATGAGGAGGTGTCGCCTGCAAATGCCATGTCCCGTGATGCTTGGAAAGCCCGATAAGCAATGTGCTCTCTATCCATGCTCCGGAGTCTGTGTAATAGGCATACTGTCTGGAATAATGCCTCAACTAGCATCGGTGGTGCAGCGAGCTCTTCTCTAATGATATCATGTGGTACTGAAGGCTTGCTGCAGATAAGTCTGGAAATCATGAGGATCTATGGCCTCTCTAATGCTGTCCATAGTGATGTGGCTAATCCTGGTCCCCATATGGCTGCCCCATACATGAGCGCTGGTGTAACCAAAGTGTCGAAGAGCCACCCCTTTGTGCGGGGCTCCTAAAAATATGCCTGGTGGCACTGTCTCTCCATCAAGGCAAGTGTTGCATACCCACGTGTGATGCGGTCACGTGCTGCCTGAGACATAGGGAAGACCCCTGATGCTGCTGTAAATGTCACTCCCAAGTAAACATATGATCCGACCACCTCAATCGGTCCACCTGCTGCCGTGAACAAACTATGTCTGCATACCTGTGCTGATGTATGAAAGATCATGACCTTGGTTTTACCAAGGTTCACAGATAACCCTCTGTGTGTGCAAAAGTCATCTAGGCCATGTAGATGATGCTGTAGACCTTCTGCAGACTCTGAAACTAGTACAATGTCATATCAGCGTATAGAAGAATATGGACAGTGGACCCGCGTACCTCAACGCCATGACCCCCCTACTGCTGTATGTAGTCCACTATCTCATCAATGTAGAGACCAAAGAGGGTGGGTGAAAGAGGGCATCCTTGCTTCACCCATATAGTGCTAGCAAGTGGATGAGATAAGCCCCCCGGACATCTGACTCTGCCATATACTCTCTCGTATAAGGCGTAGATCCCCCATATCATCTCCTCTGGAGCTCCGATATCAAGTAGTCGTCTGAAGAGTCTTCCCCTGGGAACGGTGTCAAATGCTTTGCGGAAGTCCACAAAGCAGCAATATAATCTCCTCTTCCTCACCCTTGCCTGGTCGATCAGGCATCTCAGAGTGAAGATGTGGTCAATGGTAGAGTAATCTCGTCTGAAGCCTGCCTGTCCTAGAGCTATGATACCCTTCCTCTCAGCGAGAGTACTCAACTCTGTCTCTAGTACCGCCCCATATAACTTGGCCAATATAGGGCCAATCATGATCGTCTGGTATGTAGCTGGATCCATAGTATCTCCTGACTTATGAATGGGCACTATGGTGTGCTCAATCCATGAGTCAGGGAACCCTTCAACCAGTGCACGGTTGAAGAGGTGGGCAATAAGCGGTGCAAGGGTCGTGCCTCCGTAGATGAGGTGCTAAGCCTGTAAATCGAAAAGGTCATGGGCCCTGCCATGCATGCTGTAGACAGGCAATAGCACGTCCCACCATAGTGGGTGTGAAGAAGTCAGAGGTAGAAGGACGTGAGCTCTGTTGTCTGGCAATGAATGGGGGGCTGGTCTGGGATCTCGTATAGGCTCTGTGCATAGCTATGCCAAGTGCTTGGGTCTCGGATGGGTGTCTGTTGTCTCCTCTCTCTCAAATGTCGCCATGCCACTGCACTGTCTCGACTCATGAGTAAATGATAAATATCCCAGTACTGTCTCTCCTCCCAATCTCGCCGTTTGCGGCGAGTAAGGCTCTGTATGCGACGTTGTGCCTGTTGTGTGTGTGTAATATCCCCTCTATGCTCTAAAATGCGTAGGTGCTTCCGTAGCTCGCAGCAATCTGCATCATACCAGTGGTTCTGAGGCATGGAACCTGTGCGTGGAGGGTGTATATATGTGCGGTGTGGGAAACTGTAGAGAGCTGAGTCGTGTAGGATGGTGGTGAACTGTGATGTAAGTGTGTCCAAGGGTGAGAGTGGATCGAGGGAGAGTAGGCGGGTGTGTAAATGGTGTGCATAAACGTGTGAGAGCTCGTGTGTGAAGTGTATCGTGATGTGTGTCTCAGTGGGTGAGGGAGGGTCTAATGGAATAGGAGATGAGAGTGTGAATGTGATAAATGTATGGTCAGCACCAAGTGGGCGTCGTCCAATAGTAAGTGAGTTGATGAGTGAAGCTCCAGAGGTGGTACCCAAAATGTAGTCCACTGTGCTCTCTTCTCCCCCGTGAGGGAAGCAAGTAAGTCTTCCCGAACCTGACCAACGATGCATCCCGTTATATATAACGAGCTGATGTCGGCTGCCTAGCGCGCGCGAGAGAGAGAGAGAGAGAGAGAGAGAGAGAGAGAGAGAGAGAGAGAGAGAGAGAGAGAGAGAGAGAGAGAGAGAGAGAGAGAGAGAGAGAGAGAGAGAGAGAGAGAGAGAGAGAGAGAGAGAGAGAGAGAGAGAGAGAGAGAGAGAGAGAGAGAGAGAGAGAGAGAGAGAGAGAGATTTGTACGTGTATGGAAGGCCAAAATCCGCCTATGAGACAAAATGTATGATACATGATGCTGATGTCATCCAGCTGTCACAAAGATAAAACAAGATGATAAAAAACGAATACAATCGATTCTCAAACGTGAGTGGTGAAATACTAAGGGTGATGGAGCCCTATCGTTGGGGATATTTGCATGTCTATATGTTGAGGGTAGTACAAACATGACAATGCATCTGTCCACTAGCTCCATCCAGTGTCAATGGAGTGGTGGAGGATGTGGTACATAAGTGGAGCGGGTGCTAGGGCTGGCCGTATGAAAGCTATAGGGTCTACTCTCATATGGGCTACTTGCTCTGTGGTCGCTTGGCATTGTCGCGGTCACTTGGCACTATTGGGCTCGAATCTCCTCTATTTGGCAGTGGTGTAGCCTCATTGCTCTAATTCCTATGACTTGTGGTCGTCGTCTAGCTCGGCTCGCCTCAGCTTTCTGTAGTGTCACTCGCTTGGAATCGGGTGGGTGGGGGACCGTGGTCTTCTTGAAAAAATCAGTGAGTTAAATCTCGATTTAAATCTTGTTTTTAAATCTCTTGTTGTACTATGTATCGTAAGAGAAGATGCAAGGGTAGGTGAAACAACACAAACTCCCATGCAAGTTTCTCTATATAGATGGAGTTTGGACGTAATTTTTTGTGGAGATGACAAGGAGATGGTGTAGACATAGTGGTTATTGATGGGATTCTGACTTCTGACTTCTGACGGGGAACCGACTTATGACGAGTAAGGAAAAACGTTTCTGACGTTTACCGACGTGACCAATTTTTTTTTTCAATAAAAAGTTATGAAATACATAGATACCAATTAGTACTTCAACATAAACATTAAACTTAACCAAACATAGTCACTAGAATATGAAAATAAGTGCAAACTCCAAAATACCATTTTATAATACATAAAGCATGTTGCAAACTATCGGATCATGAAAATAGAGTTAGAACTTTTAACTTGAGATGAAAATATAAGAGTGAATCTTGATCAATCATCAGCTGCCTCCTCCTCCTCCTCCTCCTCCACCTCCTTCTCCTCATCATCATCATCAATGTCAACATGAGCATCATCATCATCATCATCATCATCATCATGTGTAGATGGACCCTTATCTGCGTGTACATATCTCTGTGTAATAGAGGTTATAGAATTGAAGGGAATTTCTTCACCCTCTATACTCTTTTGGAATTGAAGCAATCTTTCATCATCTTGTTCTTTTTCAATCATCTCCAAAGTGGCTTCTTGCATTTGAAAACCCTTCTCTTTTATCTTCATTGCAAGCCGAAGATTGGTATGAATATAAACCAATTTTTCCGTATTTTTTGGGAAAAGCTTACTCCTCCTTTTAGTATGAATCAAAGAAAATGTGCTCCAATTTCTCTCACAAGGAGAAGCACAAGTACCTTGTGAGAGAATATGAAGAGCCAATGCTTGCAAATTGGGTGTATGCGCCCCAAAAGACTCCCACCACATTACACCATGATGCATTCTTTTTGGATCTTTAGCAAGTTGTCTTCCAAATGTGCCGGACATAGTCTTAAAAATATGTAATTCATCTTGTTTATCAACATCATTATGCGTACATCTTTCAATTACATCCATCCAGCCATCATTTACTTCTCTGTCCTTTTGAGGACACCTCTCTCTCCAAATAGGATGCAAAATATATGCGGCAACATGAAGGGGAGAATGTAGCATATTCCATCTCTCAATGCATAATGCTTTGACTTCCTCAAGTCTTACATTGTCAATACCATCCAATTTTCCAATTTTCTCTATCATTCTATCTGTGAGCTCATATATGAACCCCATGGTGGCCCCTTCTCGATCAGCCAAGCGCAAAACATGCAAGATAGGAGCACAAACATTAACAATTTCACGTGCACTCTTCCAAAAAAAAGCACTTAACACTATGGAAGAAACATTCTCTGCTTTTTGTGTCCTAGATACTTTCTTCCTAGTGTATTCAGAAGACACAATCATAGATCGCAAGCCATTGTATACTCTTTCATCAAGTAAATTAGAGAGCATAATAAACATGTAGGCAAATCTTGTTTGTGCAGGTTTTATCAAATCTTTGGCACTGAATTTCCTAAAAAGTGCAAGTATGGATGGCTTCATTGTCACAAAAGTTACAATCTTCATTGCTTGAGCCAAAAATGGATTCACCCATGCTAGAGCACCAATGTCCTCAAAGAGAAGATCAAGACAATGGCAAGTGCATCTGGTGTAAAATATGTGAGGCCATTCTTGCTCAACCAAATAACCTGCTCTCACACAATTGGACGCATTGTCCATACATACTTGAACCACGTTACTAGGTCCAATATCCATAATTGCATCTTTTAGAACCTCAAAAATATACTCCCCAGATTTTATTTGGCATGAAGTGTCAATTGATTTCAAAAACATCGTGCCATAAATGCATGATACCATTATATTTATGATTGGCTTATTCCTAGGATTAGACCAACCATCACATAATATGCTACATCCAAATTGCTTCCACTTCTGAGGCATTTGAAGCAAATCATTTTCAATACACTTGACCTCATCATATAATTGCTTTGTGCGAAGATTATGATAGGAGTGAGGTTTGAAAGGAGTGAGGTTTGAAAGAAGGACTTGCACGCCCAATTGCATTTACCATATCAAGAAAGTAAGGACTCCAAACTTTCCAGAAAGGAATATCTTCTGCAAAAGAAAACCTTCTCAAAGCTTTGGCTGCCTCATTTCTTGGTTGGGACTCCCAAGCCTTTTGCAAAGGTCTCTGTGAATCTTTCTTTCTTTTCATTGCATGCATGCTTGAAGATTCTCCACAAGGGAATGCATACTCTTCATTTCCAACATCACACGTCTCTCCAATGCTTCCCATTGGAGTGTGTGCATGTGATTCTTCATGTGAATGCAATCCAAAAGGTGTGCCACTTTCTTGACTCTCTTTACCTTGCAATTTTCTGCATGCATCTCTTATGTACTCGGGTGCACTATTGCATTTGTCAACCCCATACCCTTTCAAACCACGAAAAAAAAAGAGTGGCAAGCCTATGTAAAGGCAAGTAAGACCATCCCAAAGAGGAATGGAAAGCTTTGTTAGGTGCAAGAAACACCAAAGATCAAGTGAAAGTCTAGTCAAAGGTTGAGGCTATTAAGACGATCAAAGAGAGTGAAAAGCCTATGGAAAGGCAAGTAAGACTATTCGAAGAGGAATGACAAGTCTTGTTAGGTGCAAGAAGCATCAAAGAGGAAGTGAAGGTTAAATGAAAGTTTGAAGCTAGTAAGACGACCAAAGAGAGTGGAAAGCTTATGTAAAGGTAAGTAAGGCCATCTCAAGAGAAATGGCAAGCCTTGTTAGGTGCAAGAAGCACTAAATAGTTGAGCACTAAATAGTGAAGACCACAATTTTAATGTGCTAAGCTTTGGGGAGCATTTGAGCCATGAACATTAAATTCTTATAAGAAAAAAGGCCAACAAACAAAAGGGGAAGTATGGCTTGCATAGTTCTTGTCAAGTCAGTGGCATTCTTTCTCTTTCATAGATACCATAGAAGCAAACAAAAGAAGGAGCTCAAGAAGAAGTCTCTCATTGTGAACCTCAAGAAGCATGTAGAGAGCATGTGGATGAGCTCTCAAATCGAGAATTTCTTGTCTTTTCTTGTAGATGAAGAAAGCTTGAAAGATATGGAAGCGATCAATGCTTCAAATGAAGAGAAACTCATGAAAGAGTTCATGTATGATAAGCCCATTGTTGATTTTGTAGGTGTACAATCAGTCATGAAGCATGAAGGAAAGATTATGAAGCAAGGGGAAGTTAGCTTACAAGGATTGGAAAATCCAAGAAGGAGTCCAAGGAAGAGAAAGTGAAGCCAACACAATTTTCAGCTTTGCAAGAGAACTAGACATGAGCAATGCCAGTCATAAAAGGTAACTTCAAAGGATGAGTGTTAACCGCTACACCATGGATCCTTGAAGATACCATACCATGGAAATTCGGAATTTCTTCTCTTGCAAGGATGAATATGTATCCACCATTAGACTTTGGGGCATCCATATTATCGGTTATGTCAAAACCCTGATACTAGTGGAGGCTCAAATCCCTTTCCCCACAACATAGACACTTTGCCTTAGTGTCTTGAAGATTTTAGTATAAACCTGATTGTAGCTCAATGAGTCTGTCCAAGTAGAGAGAGGACCTTGAGTAACTTGGCCAATGTGAATCGTGCAAGTGATCACAAAGGTTGCTTTTCTTGAAGCATCTGAAGTTTGCCTCTTCAAAACACAATTGGGGCTTTACATGCATCCTGTTACTCTCTTGCTGTTCATATTTCAGGTCATGTTACTTTCTCTGTCTACTTACATTATTTCTTGTTCCAAAACATTCTTTGGGCTGCTGGCCAAATCAAGGGGATCATTTACATAGGTGTCACTACAAGCTTTCACATAATTCAACTTATCCTAATCTATGCACTGCATATTGTGCATATGTTCGTGTGTATTTACACAACCATCCATGTTAATTGGATGAATAATGCATATTGGTGAGATTCCATAGAGAAGTTCTCTTCGTTTTTCTAAACAAGTGTTTTGAGAGGAAGTATGAAGTAGACGGGATGAAGAGGATGGGCAGAAAGGATGAGGACGGGAGGCATAGGGGGATTTTGTGAGTGGAGTAAGGGTTTTCCTTGTGTTTTTCTGGTGATCTGGGTCTGTATCTTTCTCATCTGTTTCTCATCCTCTTTAACACATCCATTCTCTTCTGAACTACAATTTTTACTGCCTGTGTTTCTCAGGCCACAGTAAAGAAGGAAACTGGACAATCCGTGGAACTTCCAGTCTTTTCCAGCAAGGATACGATATCAGGGGAGGTAAATTGTGATGGTCAAGTGACTTACGAAGGCACATCTTATGTGCATGCTTATATAAAATTTGGTGGTCAATGCAGGTCCACATTGTACCTGCTTATGGCAAGAAGATAGACCATCTTGGTGTGAAAATTGAACTCTTTGGTCAAATAGGTAAACTAATGCGCGTATACATCTGAGAAGAATTTGTGATGTTCTTTTTCCTTTACAGTGTTTTATGTTATTTAAAATGACCTTTGAGTCATTAATGTTTAGGCTCTAGAGCTGATACAATAACCATTTGATTAACCAGCAGAAGAATGAGCATGAAAATGTCATGTTGATATGCTGTTGTGGAATATTTGAGAAGTGTTTCTAAGTGCAAGCTGAGTACTAAGTGACATTTGTTAATTCCCTTGTCAGGGCTTTCGTTGGACCGAGGTTACGATTTTACTTCTCTTGGTAAGCTGTTAGATCTGTTGGAAGCTTTGAATCTCCTCTATCAATATGGTATTGTTTTAACGATTTTATAGAGGATTTAATAATAAGTGCATTCTGCATGCTTTCCTGACATGATGAACTTGATGAGATAGAAAACATATGTACTAGTTTTTAGATGATGCTGGGATGAATTTTTGGCTGTTTTGCAAAACTGAGCTTTGTTTGCTTGCTGCCTTATGTTGATATATTTTGGTAGTGATGAGTGTGAACACACTTAGGACTGGCAAGGCATTTTTTTGCTCTTTTTAGGAGGTCTCCCCCCCTTGTTTGTATATATGCCTACTAGTCTACCGGGCTACTTATCTTGTGCAAACATACATACAATTTTTCGGTTCGCAAGTACAAGAGCTTCAAAGTCTTCCACATGTCTAGTAGAAGCTCGATTGGGTATTTTGTTCAAATTTTTATAGAAACATCAATTTTTCTGTAGCCGAGTACAATCAATAGCCATGACCAAAAGCAATGATGTATTTCGTATGTTGGTGGTTGAAGATAAGTTGGATGGTTCTAACTACCCACTGTGGGCACACATGATGGGTCATGTATGGGTAGTAAATGGCTTGTGAAATGTTGTTCAGAGCATTGAATTACTTTCTCCTATATTTGTAAATACTGTGACAACAGGTTATGTAGGTGGCGTTGAAGGTGATAATCTTCATGTTCCTATTCCTATTCAAGTTTCTATTGCACCTACTATAGACTCCAGAGAAGCTTTTGTTGGAAATCAATGTCACATCAGTCCAAAATCCTATTAGGGCAGAAACCCTAATTTTGGTACTTAGACATTTTTGGCACAAAATTTGGATAAAATTTTTATGAGCCTATCTTGTAGAGCTTGATGAGAGCTTTCTAATGGTATAGGACATTCAATCATCAGAGATCAGATTTGGGAGAAAACCCTAATAGGGTTTTTACCTCATTTGATAGCTCTCAACTTACAGGTCATAAAAATGTCATCAGTTCATTCATCAGGTGGTCAGAAGTCTGAAAAAGCTAGTCAAAAGCACTCTACAATGATAGTTTTAAAATAAAGCAAAGATTATTAAAAACTTGCGATTGCTTTTGGTTAAAAACAATGATCCTGGCTTTTTATAGCGATTGAGCTTTATTGCAAGAGTTTTTCGCATGGGAAGTTTTAGCCTATATAAGAGAGGCTTAAGGTCACTTTTGAGTATATCCAATGTCAGCCTATGGTCACTCTTGGAGGTGGTTGTGCTGATGCACACATGGGGAAGCCATGGTGCACATATGGGCACCTATGGAGCAGCTTTTGAAGATGATTAGGAGCAGCCATGAAGTTCTTCTTGGAGAAGAGTGTGCTCACACTCTTGCTTATGGAGAAGACTTACCTATCAGCAGATTTTTGGTGTGGATCATCCATCTACAGGATGTATTTGAAGATTGTCTTCTACATGAAGATTATGGAGTACTTCAAAGACATTGGATGGAGCTTATCATAAGATTGCATCTTATGTTAACTATTCAAGTACATATTCTCTTTATGCACACAGGTACTACTTGGAGCTTATGGAGGCGGTGGCATCCATATCTAGAGGAGTCCTATTTGGCATACATGCAGTGGCATCCATAAAGGAGAATCAATACATGCATGCTACATGCATCAGATGAGGTGTTAGAGAAGATGTTTTCCATATGAGTATGAGGATTTCTGTCAGCAACACGTTAGCATTCTATGCTAATTTTGTAAGTATGTGATCTTTCACACACACATCTGATTTAGGGTCTTTCATAAATTCAGATTAGGGTTTTCTGAATATCAGTTTCAAAATAAACTTTCCTCTTTCTGTCACTCATATACACTCTTCTACAACCTATCTGGTCATACACATATTCAGATTTCTGTCCCTACATCTGAATATTCTTGTAAATTCTGTACATACACTCTTCCATCTATTTTTGTTCCCATAGAGTGGTTGAGATTTTGACTCCCACATTGTAAATTGACATTTGTATATACGATGGTGTGAGTAAGCAGTGGCTTACGTAACACTTTGAACATGTTGTCTAATCTCTCTCTATCTTTGTCTCATCATTGTATGATTAAGTGTTGTATGTTCATGTTTGTCAATTTTGGAAGAAATTGGAATCTATGTTGTAAATCTTGGAAACCTTGGGACTTGTGGAATTAAGTTATGGGCCTACCTAATTTCCAACGGCTTCATCGGGATGGAAGAGATTCACAACTATATGCATCGATAGCTTTGTTTGTCAAATGTGCCATTACCCTCATATTCGTTCGTGGAGAAAATCCAAAGATGCTTGGGATACTCTTTCTGTTATGACCCCCAGGATCCTCCCTGCTGGACAAGACAAGACAAGACACAAGCCATATTCATAAACAATAGAAGGGAAGACATCAGACTCACCTCCCAGCCGTAGAGCCAATACCAATACGGGCTCACCCCCAAGCTTGGGAGCCTGCAGCCAAGCGGGCAGCCACCTCAAAGGGTCGAAGGGACTGGCGTCCCATACCACCAGCCCTCTCCCCCCCCCCCCCCCCCCCCCCTCTCCCCCAACCGGTATGGGTGACGAGGCTCTGCCAAAGGTCCAAGAGTCAAAGTGCCTCACACGGGAGATATCTCACAAATGAGCCCGTGGGTCCTATTTATAGGCTCAAATGAGGTGGCCTACTTCACACTGGGCGGCCAGTTCATATTTGGCCGGACACTTTTAACTAGAGGCGCCCATCCAAATGTCCTTTAATTTTGGGGATGTAACACTTCCCCCCTTATTTCTAATTGCTGTCCTCAACAATTTCTTGGCTAAAACCAAGAGTCGAGTCCAATCCGTCAACAACCTAACTGACTCCCAAGTCAAAGTAGACTCAAGTCTGTGCCTCCACTAATTAGATACTCAAGATAAGAACTCTTCGAGACTTCATCTCCCTCTGGTCAGGAACCAAGTCGGATTCTAGTGGAACATGTCTGATAATATTTTCCAAGCTCAGATCTCTTGCAGGAGTATCACATAAAATTATCCTGTCCGAGTTGAGAGGCAAGGTAACTATCATGGAACCAAGATACCTACCCAAGCGGCCAAACATGCAATTGTGTGGGACCAAGGTACTTGTCCAAGTCACCAACATGTCAACTATCACAGAACTAGGATGTGAGTGATTCCTCAAGATAGATCAAACTTTTGAGATACACTAACGATCAATGATCAAATACGGATCACCATTGAGAAGATAACATCATGCATGTGTGAGTTTGAATTGTCTCAGGATCTAGGGTTATCCTAAGGTTTCTCCTCCTCCGTCTGTAACAATTCCTTCCTATGGGAAGGAGTCTCTGCCACAGACCAAGGATCCATGCCTCTAGGTCTCGTGGTTAAGAAAGAGATTAGCTCATGATTAAATATCAACATCAATGGGCTATACATCAGCCGATATTGAATACTATCATGAGCCAAGGTGCACCATGTATGATGGGGCATAAATGTCGGCATGTCCCGATCCTAGTCTGTGCCTATCTTTCCCTATCCGAGAAGCAATCCAGCAATAGTGGAATATCTTCCTACCATCTTACTCTCATTGTGACCAATCATGTAGGTACCCGGGACCCATGACTATCAGGTCACAAAAGTGACTTGGACTAACTGCTTGATCCCAAACATGGTAATCATATCGCAGTCCCCTATGAGAGAAAGACACACATAGTTGAGAACTCTATGGACCGAGAGAGAGCAACCTCATTAATCCAACGGTAACACTCACCCTTATGTAACACCCTCTGTAAGGTCTCTCATAAGTCTTCCAAGGTGGTTAGACCGACATGCGAATAATGAATGACCAGTTCCCATACCTGTGCAATAGCTAGAATCACCGAGACTCTAGTATCCAATGCACATATCTGTGTGGCCCAAGGTATCTCTCAATAGAAAGTTCACAACTCACTATATAAAATAGATCACATGCTCCTCCAGTGCCAAAAAGAAGTGATGAACTCCTATGTCCACCAACTATCCAGATTCTGAGAAGTGATAGAGGTGGAGAATACTTGTCAAATGAGTTTCAGACATTTCTTGAAGAAAAAGGTATTACTTGACACCTTACTATTGCTTATACTCCTCAGCAGAATGGTGTTGCAGAAAGAAAGAATAGAGTACTTGTTGAGATGATGCGGAGCATGATGGAGTCAAAGAAGCTTTTACCAAAATTGTGGTTTGATGCAGTATATATAGCTAATCACATTTTGAACAGGTCATCTACAAAAGCTTTAAAGGTAATTACATCTTATGAAGCTTATTATGGCAAAAAACCTAATGCGAATTACTTCAGAGTATTCGGATCACTTTCTTATGTACATGTTGAGAAAAAGGATCGTGGCAAACTCGATGTAAAGGCAAAGAAAGCTGTTTTTATTGGATATCCTGTTGAGAGTAAAGGATACAGGTTTTATGTTCCAGAGACAGTTGAAGTTATTCTTTCACGCAATGCTTATATTGCTGAAAATAAGATATATGATAAATAAGCAGAGATTCCAGAGTTCATTAGTGAAAATGACTATGGATTTTTTAGAAGGAATTTGGATGTACATGTTCAGCCATATCAGGAGGGAGTTAAAATTCCTAGGATTGAAGAAAGAGTTGAAGAAAGAGGAATTTCACAACCTTATACAGATTCAGTTCCACATGAGACTTTAGTTCGAGAAATGGAAGAAAGTACTAAAAGTTCCAGAAAGTCCTAGTACCTCATAAGGACAAGTTCGAGAACCGATGGAAGCTGAAGGGTCAGAAAGAGTATCACCACTATTTAAGGATACACCTACATGGTTATATGAGACTTGGAAAGATAGTGGTATAAAGACTTTTACAGGAAGAACAAGGAGTCAGACTAGACAACGACAACAAAAAGATCATGTAAGTTTTGCTGAAGACATTGAGATTCATGATATTTTGGCACTTACGACAATTGAAGATGAACCTGCATGTGTTAAAATGCACTTAACATTCCTATTTGGAGAAAAGCGATGAAAGAAGAGATTGGTTCTATTTATAAGAATCAAACTTGGCAACTATGTGAGTTACCAGAGGGAAAGAAAGCTATAGGTGTAAAATGGATCTTCAAAATCAAACAGAAAGCAGATGGTACTACTGACAGGTACAAAGCCAGATTAGTTGTCAAAGGATATGCACAACAAAAAGGTATTGATTATGATGAGACATTCGCTCCTACGTCTAGGATGACTGTTATTAGGTCAATACTTGCTTTGGAAGCACATTTTGGTTGGAATATATATCAACTTGACATAAAGACTGCTTTTCTAAATAGTGATTTACATGAAGATGTGCATATTCAGAAGCCAGAAGGTTTTGAAGAAACAGGTAAAGAACATTTGGTATGTAAGCTTATAAAAGCTTTGTATGGTTTAAAACAAGCACCTAGAGCATGGTATGTAAAGATACACACATATCTTTTATCCATTAATTTCCATAACTCAGATGGAGCTCCAACTCTTTATGTCAAAGCTGAAACAAGTATGATGATTATTGCAATCATTTATGTGGATGATATTATAATCACAGGTCCCAGAAATGAAGATTTGCAGATGTTCAAAGAACAATTGAAGTAAAAATTTGATGTGAATGATTTAGGAATCTTGCATTATTATCTTGGGATTCAGTTTCTGTTTAAGAATGAGTGTATCTATATGACACAACAAAAGTACATTGAGAAACTTTTAGAAAGGTTTCAGATGAGTGATTCTAAACCTATGCAAACACCTATGGATCAAAACGCGTCTTTACAGATGGTGGCAGATGCAGAGTCATTTGATGCCACTTTATATAGTCAAGCAGTTGGGTGCTTGGTATATCTTTGTAATACACGTCCTGATATACAGTTTTAAGTTTCTCAAGTATCAAGGTTCATGCAGAATCCGAGAGTGTTACATTGGAAAGCAATAAAGAGAATCGTCCGATATTTGAAGGGAACTTCAAATTATGCTATGGTATTTTCGAAATCTACACATTTGTTACTAAATGCACTTTCAGATTTTGATTGGGCAGGTCATAGAGACACATGAAGAAGTACTAGTGGATTTTGTTTTTACCTTGGAGATTGTCTTATCTCATGGCTTTTGAAGAGACAAAACACTATTGCAACTTCATCGTGTGAAGCTGAATATCGTGCAGCATTTACAACTACTCTAGAGTCAGTTTGGTTGCAGAAGATTTTCACTTATCTAGATGTGAGAGTACATGAACCCATTCATATATTTTCAGATAGCCAGAGTGCAATAGCTATAGCAAAGAATCCAGTACATCATGCAAGGACAAAGCATATAGAGGTACACTACCACTATATTTGAGAGAAGATAGTAAAGAAGAACATTGAGCTTGTTTATGTTCCTTCTAGTGAGAATATTGCATATATATTTACCAAAGCATTGACTAGAGATAATCATGAGAAGATGTGCAGGTTACTGAAGCTTGTACCAATATGACATTGAAGGAGGGATTGTTGGAAGTCAATGTACATATGGTCCACATTCAAGCAATTCTACATTTTGGACTTAGCATTTTTTGTACAGTTTGGGTAAAACTTTTATAGGCTAGATAGATAGAGCTTGGCGAGAGCTATCTAGTTGTATGCTTCATTTCTTCATCAGAGGTCAGTACAAGAAGAAAAGACAAACCCTAATTTAGCCCAAAATGGAGGAAAAGCATTTCTGGAAGTCCAAACATTGAAAAGCTAGGTTATATTGTCAACTTGATCAAAAGCAAGTAAATTTGGGCGATGGAATTAAAGCAAAGCATTTTTTTTAAGCAATCGCAAATTTTCAAGGAAAAGCAAACAAATAGCGATGGATTTAAATTAAAACTGCGATAGCTGTTTTTCGGCTTGAAATCAGCTTTTTCGTTATTTTTGATCGCTAGCTTTATTGGACGGAGTACAAACCTATATAAAGAGGTCATGTGCACACAATTGAACAATCTCAAGCTAGAGTTTTGGACTTCTGAAGCTTTGGAGGTGAAGGTTTGGTGAAGGAGAGGCTAGTCTCTTGGAGCAAGGAGTCTTCTACAAGTTGGAGGCAGCTATCTTTTGTAAGTTAGCCTTATATTCTTTTTTTAGGGTTTCTGAACCCTAATTTCAGAATTAGGGTTTGCTGATTTTCAGATTTGTAGCACTTTCTTGTGAGGTTAGGTTCACTTCGTTGCTCATTCGCTTCACACATTTAGATTATAACGGCATAATCTGAAATTTTGTATCATCATCTTCTTGGCTATTCTTCCATTAGCGAGTGCACGACATTATATGGTTGAGTAGTACTCCCATGTTGTAATTCGGACATCTATTTTTTAGTGAGTAAGCATCTTGCTTACGTTCCCTATCTTTGTATCAAGATCTCTTTCTGTATATCTCTCACATATCATCTTGATTAATTAAGTGTGTATGCTCAAAGGTTTTTAGTATTGGAATGATCCTGGGCCCCCAAATTCCAACATCTAGGTGGTTTCACAACAAATACGACCTATGACCCACCCTATGGAAATCCTCTCATAATGTAATGCCTATGGATGTAGAATGGTAGTCATACCACCTCAATAATCATCCACCAATCCCTCAACTCGTATCCTCGATCACAAATAGTGACCTACGAGAGAGAAACTCGACTTGCCACACAGGGGTATGAAAACTGTACATGTCTGGAAGGACCCATCTATGTACCTAAGATCGGGTCTCATCCACAAGAGACCAATATAAGTCAATAGCCATGGATCTCAAAAGAGATCCCCAAAGAATACCAATCACTCATGTCACACCATATGGCATGAGGTAGACGACTGTCTCCCTCCGTCCCATAGTAAGCCAATCATTGTGGAAGCGGCTGGTATGTATCCGTAGGGTCACAAGGATGACCCGGATCCTCTATCAACCACTAGCCGTCAAGTGGAAGTCACTTCCACGAAGGTTGTAGAGCTTGCAAAGTATGATCCACGCCATATGTCTCCTCGACTATCTAGCTGCAGTCCGACCTTGTAGGTAAAATCTTGCCCAAGGATTTCTTTGGATAGTCAGGGCCGTCCCCTGATCAATCCCTCTCATGTCTGCAGTCACACCCGGTGGGTCTGCAGAGCAGTTGAAAGAAGTACTCCTTCCGAGATCCCCACTCCATATGAGCAGTTATAGGATCCAAATAGATCCTCGAGGATTTGGGTCAATGTCCAAGATGCTCAGAATCCCTGTGAATATGCATCCAAGGGTTCACCTTGGTACTTCCTAATCAAAGAGGAAGGTGAGTGTACTCATGAATAACTGCCATGGCTCATCTAATGGAGTCAAAGATCTGAATATACACACCTTCTAATCTATGCATCCAGGTATAAATCCTGATGTTATGGAAGTATTGGGGAAGAAGACCCCTTTCGGGACGTAGTTGTGCTTGTATGTAGGGTATGGAAGTCGTCATATCTTCCATTGGCTGAACTGGACTGGCTAAAGCTGATGGCTGAGAATTAATGGGTTGTGAAAACATCTCCATGACGATGAAGAAGGTGGAGTGGCTGAAAGTGCAAGTATCGAGGCTGAGGTGTGAAGGACTCTTCTCTCTGCGTGCAATCTTTGTAAATGTGTGCTATGCCAAGGTGAAGAGAGGAGAAGCCATTCGTATGCTCCTAAATTAAGATCCTCCCACATCCATTATTTTCCAACTACATCCTGAATTATTTAGAAAGTTTTCCAAACTTTCTAATTGTACACATCACCCAAGTAATACCAGCCATAAGGAATGTATGGAGGAGAATGCATGTGCCCAATTTGATGAGGTGGTCCACCAAATTTATGCTAGAAGACCCCAAATGGAAGATTCCTTGTTGTCCAAGTAATTGCCTGCGCAAGGTAAGAAAAACCATTGCCTATCTACTGAAGCTGCCCTAGTGATGCCCTACTGCTTGAGGAAGATGACTGCCTTCTTTCCATCAACTGATGGATGAATTACAGCCATGCACAACTGTGCACTCATATAGAGGTGTCGCTAAAAAAAAAAATTAGGCTGGGTTGGAGTGCAAAGAGGGGGCAACCAATAGATATAGTGGCTGTTCGGCCCTCCCTACAAGCTCCATCCCATTCCCTTCATCTTTTCCTATCCAGCCCCTTCATTTCTGAGTGTACATGTGATTTCCTCAGGCCAACCAAATGCATCTTATAGGCTGATGATGGGTTTCCCTCTTGGCATGCGTCATGGACAAAAATCAGCAACGCTCATCAAATTTTCTTCGCCCAACAAGGCTGAAGGGCATGAAGCAAGCAAATATTCGATGTATGCTTCTTTCTTGTCTCTCTCCTTTTAAGTTGGCTGCTCCCACACAGCCCTCTTTCTCTACCCAGCCACACACAAGGGCAGCCCATGTTGCTTCCTTTCCTTCTTTGCAGTAGAGGAAAGGCAGCAGCCATGGCTTCCAACAAGCGTGCAGTTGGAGAGTACTAGTCATCGAACCACCTACGTACATGGAAAACACAAGAAGAGAGGGACTTACCTCTATTCTCCAACCATTGGCTTGCATGTGCTCCCCTTGCTCCTTCCTCCTGCTGGAAGCGTCCCATACCACCCCATGCAAGAGGGTGAAGAAGCATGTGAAGCTTAGCCATCACGGCTCCATGAGCTCTGATGGTTTTGTGCACGTTGTCTTGCCTTTTCCACGCGAGCAGAGAGGCGCTGTAATACCAATGTTATGATGTCGAGGATCCTCCTTGTTGGACAAGACAAGACACAAGCCATATTCACAAACAATAGAAGGGAAGACATCAGACCCACCTCCTCGCCTTAGAGCCAATACAGGCTCACCGTCAAGCCTGGGAGCTTGCAGCCAAGCAGGTAGCCACCTCCAAGGGACTTACATCCCATAGCACCAGCCCCCCACTAGTACCGGTGACGAGGCTTTGCCAAAGGGTCAAGAGTCCAAGTGCCTCACACGGGAGATATCTCACAAATGAGCCCATGGGTCCTATTTATAGGCTCAAATGAGGAGGTGGCCTGGTTCACGGCCAGTTCATATTTGGCCGGACACTTTTAACTACAAGCACCATCCAGATGTCCTTTAATTTTGGGGATGTAACACTTTCCACACTATACCGGGCAAGAAATGACACTCATGTTTTTTACCTTCGAAAATGGTTGGAGATTGAGCACATGAAAGGAGATTTAATGGACACTTTTATGAAAAAGATGGAGGATTGGAAGGAGCAATTGATTTCTAGAGATGAAATCTTGCCAGATAGTTCACTTGTAAAATTTAGCAAGATGAAATCTTTCTATATAGTTCACTTGTGCATACCATTCTTAATGGTCTTTTAGATTCTTATCAGAGTTTTGTTTCTAGTCTTCGTTTCATGATGAAAGTCAATCCAAATGCTTTAACTTTTGAGTTTGTGTTGGTTTTGTTGTAAGGAGATCAATCTAGACAAAACAGATCAATCATGTTGGAAATGTGGTAGGCCCAAATAATAATCACAGGTATTTCAAGATCTTTTCAACACTTAGAGCCTTAGCACATAACAGATTTTGATCGAATTAAATGAGATGAATGACAATAGAATAGAGAGGGAAGAATTTTCAAAGTGTAGGAGCTGAATGCTAACTACACACTATGATAAATGCTAGATGTCAATTTACAATGTGTGTAATGATACAAACCTGAATATAGAAAGAAAAGGGTTCTAAATACAAAATGTAGAGAGAATGTGCCTAAAAGGTAATGTGCAAGAGGATATGTGCAATTGGAAGCGAATAGACTGTTCAAAACAGTCAAATCAGCAAACCCTAATCTGAAATTAGGTCTTCTCTGTTGATGAGCAGCATCTATGTCTTCAATATTGTTGAACAGATAGGTTGAACACCTGGTACAACAGCAACAATGAAGAAAACCTGAATTTAGCAGCTAATACTCGCAAAAATCAGCATGCACACTTAAGCAAGTGTCACGAAGATGTAGGGAAGCTCCCAAAATCCTTCAAAATCTGAATAAACTCCCAAAGAAGCCACCTAGCTCAAAAGTTAAAACCCTAGAGCAAGTAGTCGAGGTAGCTCAAGATTGGATGATAAAGAGTGTCCAATATGGCCTCTATTTATAGCTTTGAAGTCTAGGAAAAGAAAACTTACTCAAAAAGTGATCACCTAATACAAGGGGGACACATGAGGGATTGAATGTGTATACCCTAACTGCCAATGATGATAGGAGGTGGGTGGAGTATGTGGTACATCGGCGGCGGTACAAGTACCTCCTGGAGGAAGGCTGTCCAAGTGGTGGTGGTGTGCCTGTGCTCCATCATGTAGTCGTGGGCTATCCTCATGCGTGAGATATCCTCTCGGTGTAGTTGTGGTTGTCGGTACCCAACCATATGTGGTCCGCGTCACACTCTCTGTGCTGCTGCCTGCTTGAGTGTGAGCCCTATGCCTCTCGGAGGCGGGTCCGTCTCATGTGGCCCAACTCGTTGAGAAAACTGAGTAATAGTCTGCTTGGTATTCACCCGTATCAGGTGTGTAGGCTGAAGCATCTCTCTTATATGCAGCCATGAGGAAACACCCCAACCTTCGCTGGTCTCCAGTGGTCATGCATAACGCGAGTGACTCCTCTAGCTGGAACTTTGCTTGTAGGTCTGAGTATTCTGGGCATGTGATAACAAGGTGCTCCTCACTCTCTTATCTCTGTATGGCATACTGAGGCACCACCTCTTCCCTGATGATATCATGGGGTACTGAAGATTTGCTGCAGATGAGTCTGGCAATCATGAGAATTTGCGGCCTCTCCAATGTTGTCCATGATGATATGGCTAATCCCAGTCACCATATAGCTCCACCATATACGAGTGCTTGGTAACTAAAGTGTCGAAGAGCCACCCCTTTGTGCGGGGCTCTTGAAAATATGCTTGATGACACTGTCTCTCCATCAAAGCTAGCGCTGCGTATCCACGTGTGATGCGATCATGGACTGCCAGAGACATGGAGAAAACCCCATAGGCTATTGTGAGTGTCACTCCCAAGTTACATATGAACTGACTACCTCGATGGGTGGGTGTGTGTGTGAGAGAGAGAGAGAGAGAGAGAGAGAGAGAGAGAGAGAGAGAGAGAGAGAGAGAGAGAGAGAGAGAGAGAGAGAGAGAGAGAGAGAGAGAGAGAGAGAGAGAGAGAGAGAGAGAGAGAGAGAGAGAGAGAGAGTTTTTATGTCTATGATAGGCCAAAGTCGACCTATGAGGCGAAACATAAGATACATGATGCGGATGTCATCGGGTTGTCACAAAACTAAAGCAAGATCATAAAAAGCTAATACAATCTAGTCTCCAATATGTGTGGTATATACATGTCTATATGCTAAGGGCAATACAATCATGAAGATGCATCTGTCTACTAGCTCCATCCAATGGTAATGGAGGGGTGGAGGATGTGATACATAGGTGGAGCCAGTGCTAGAGCTTTCTATATGAAAGCTATAGGATGTGCTCTCATCAAGGCTACTCTCTCCGCAGTCGCCTGGAGATGTCGGGCTCGAATCTCCTCTATCTGACGATGGTATAGCCTCACTCCTATGAGCACTGTGACTTGTGGTCGTCTAGCTGGACTCACCTAAGCTTGCTGTAGTGTCACTCCTCGTTGGGAATCAGGTGGGGAGGGGACTCTAGACATTTGGAAAAAATCAATGAGTAGCTGTCTCCTCTCCACCTGTGTAGCTGTGTATGTCAGTGGTAAGAGTGCATCTCTATGCCTCGGAATCTCTATCAAGAAACGTCCTAACTGTCTCTGATCTCGAGAGTCCATAATCCCTCGTAGGGTGGGCTCTCCTCTGAACAAAGTCTCATATCTGTCTCTAATATGAGTGTATGTTGTGCATCGACATACAAAATGCTCCTCACTCTCCACCTCCCTCTACATAGTTTGCAGTTCCGCTCTTCTCTCGGGACCCCACTGTGTCTCCCACTGTGTTTGCAGTTGGCCAATCGCTACTCGTGAACTCTATGGCATATATGTCCATATAGCATGGTCTCTGTATGAACCCATCCGACATAATGGTGAGAAACTGGTCTCTATAGTTTGACATCCTCCCCTCTAAACTAGGTGATCTCCATGCTCGCCTGATGTAGAGCGTCCATACTTGTCTGATCACTAGATTCCTCTCGCTGCGAGAGAGATGATAGTAAGGTGAGTCCGAATCGTACTGAAAAGGTGGCAAACTCTCCATATTGAGCCCATGTGTCGCCAACCAGGTTATGACCTGTGAGTACCAGGCTCTATCATGTCCACTCTGAGATAACTGTATAGCTTCCTCAAAAGCTCTACGAGTGAGTCTTCCGTGTGGTAACTCGCTCACCGTCTGAATGAAACTCACTGTCTGGAATAGTGCCTTGAGGACCATGGGTGGTGCCGAGAGCTTTGCTCGGATGATGTCATGTGGTATGGTCTGCTTGCTATAGAACAAGCGTGAGATCATACGTACCTGGGGCCTCTCAATCTGTGCCCTCTGATTGACCGTCAAGCCTGGTGCCCATGCTGTCGCTGAATACATCAAGGCAGAGGTGACTAGTGTGTCAAAAAGCCACCCCTTCGCGCGGGGTTCCTGGAAGTGTGCCTAATGACACCTCCGCTCTAGCATGGCCATGGCTGCATACCCTCGGGTGAGTCTGTCAATAGCTGCCTGCCTCATGGTGAAAGGTCTTGGTAGACCGGTGAAAGTAACTCCCAAGTAGACGTATGAGGTAACCACCTCGATGTGCCCTCTTGCTATGGTGAAGATGGCTACACTCCTCACTGCACGGGATGTGTGAAAGATCATGACCTTGGTCTTGCCAAGGTTCACAACCAGCCCCTCATGTGATTCTGAAATCAAAACAATATCTTTGGCATCTAAAAGCATGTGAACTCGAGTACCTCCCAAGTCGCTCTCCTCTCCGCCTTCTTGTAGTATGTAATCGAAGAATCTCATCAATGTAAAGCCCAAAAAGTGTCAGGGAGAGTGGACACCCTTGCTTAACACTAATGGTGCTAGCAATGGGCTCTGATAAACCTCCTGGGCATCAAACTCGACCAAACACCTTCTCGTAGAGAGTGTAGATGGCCCATATCATCTCTATCGGGATCCCAAAGCTCAATAGGCATTGTAACAGCCTCTCACGTGGAACTGTAAAAGCCTTGCGGAAGTCCACAAAGCAACAATAAAGCCTCTTCTTCCTTGCCTTTGCCCCATCAATGAGACAACGCAGGATGAAGATGTGGTCAATAGTGGAAAAAACTGGTCTGAGGCCAGGCCCGGCCTGGCCTGGTGCTCGGAGGCCCTCTACCTCTCCATATGAGCTAAGCTCTGCCTCAAGAACTGCTCCATATAACTTGGCCATTGTGTGGCCAATCATGATAGTCCTGTAGGTACCTGGATCCAGAGCATATCCAGATTTGTGGATAGGCACGATAGGATGTTGTGTCCACTCCTCTGGGAACCCCTCCCCTATAGCCCGATTGAAGACGTGTGCCATTAACGAGGCTATAGTGGAGGATGCGTAGATGAGGTGCTCCCTTTGTAAACCAGTATGGTCTGTAGCCCACTTGTGCTGCATACGACTTATGGCCCTCTCCACCATCGCTGTAGTAAAGAAAGGGAGTGTGTGGGTCGAGGCTCCAGTGGATGTGGGATGGGTGGCTATCGAGCCACATCATAAATCGCGCTGCATAATCTCGCCAGATCTGTGGGTCCTCAATGGGTGTAGTCTGACAAAGCTCGCGGAGAGCATGCCATGCTGTCGCACTATCCATACTCATGAATAGACAATATAGCTCAAGCTCTTGTGCCTCCTCGAATGCCTGTTGCTTTCGACGGGTCAGTGCCTTCATCTGCCTATTGGCCTCTCTCTCTCTGTAATCTCTCCCAAGGCTCGTCGTGCATGTAGGTGTTTGTAAAGTGCTCTGCACTCATCATCATACCAACTGTTCTGGGGTCTAGTCCGAGGGGGAGGGGTACGTCCCGTGTGAGTGGTGTGTGGGAAGGAGTTGATAGCTGAGGTGTGTAAGATGGATGAAATGTGTGAAGTGAGAACCGAGAGGGGGATGAACGGGTGTAGTAGACATAGGCCACGCTCGAAATCATATGAGTATAGAGGAGCTAGCTCATGTGTGAAGTGAATGGTGGTATATGGGGTACATATGGGGTCCCACTGGAATCCATGTATCTTGGGCAATCCTCTCTTTGGACTCTCATGTGTCTCTGTAAGTAGGATGATGTCATGGCCTCTCATCACCTCCTCGAGTCTCTCTAGGTGTGTCCATAGGTCTCTGTTGCAGTTCCAGAGTGCCAAATGGATCACTTCTCGTGTCCCACAAGCCGCGAGTCCCTATGCAATGACCTTGCCATTTATGATGACCCAACCATCTCTATAGAATGCTCATTTCCCCTCTTGGCGGGCTTGGTGCTCTCTAGGCATATATGCACGCCTATGTGCAACTTGCATTTTGGTGAGGTCATCATCAAGATAGATGGGTGGGCCTTCGAGTCCTCGTAGGATTACCCTCTTGTGAAGGAAAGTAGATCGTGACTCACCATTGGGGAAGTGGAGGATGAGGGCTCGGAGTGCATCCTTCCCTCTCTCCCATTCCTGTGACTCGTACATTGAGGCGTTGGGCTTGCCTCATCCTCTCTTCTCTGATAGTGTTGTGTACGAGGAGAGTCTCTTCTTTATGTGCTTCTTCAGGGGCCTCTTTCTTGATGTTTTTTTTTTACTACTTCCACCCAACCCTCTTTGGTGGCTTCAAGTTTCTCTTCCATGTGCTTCGTGATTTCTGCTTTGAGGGCTTCCTTAGTGATGGTATGAATCTGACCTTCCTCTGGGGAGAGTGATGCCACCATTGCCTTGAGGAGAGCTATTTCTCCCTGCAATATGTCTCGTTCCTTCTTCCATTCTTCCATTCCTCTTGTGCCTCTTCCCAAGTTTCTTTTTCTATCATCCTCATCTTCTCCCCCTCCTCTTTCTCTTTCTTCCATTGATCTTTTTCTTTATGGAATGTCTTGGTTTCTCTTTTGAGCTTAGATAGGTGGGCAATGATGTTGTTGATGGTGGAATCCATAAGCTTCTTGTTATCCTTGAAGGTGTTGTGGAGTTTGTCTTCTAATTTGAGAAGGTCCTCCTCCTTTGCCATGTCCCGCTTTTCAAGTTTATTTGGTGATTGTCATATGTAGTTGAACGTTATTCGGGATTGAAGAGTTAAGGAACAGTTTAAATACATCAGAAACCATAATCCACCCACATCGCCCATCCCCCCATCCCCCCCCCCCCCCCCCCCCCCCCCCCCCCCCCCCCCCCCCCCCCCCCCCCCAAAAAAAAAAAAAAAAAAAAAACCCCCAAACCAACACACCCTCCACACACACACACACACACACACACACAAAAAAAAAAATTCTCTCATATTTTTTTCTTGGAATTTTTGTGTTTGTGGAAATAAGATATTCTAATGCTTATGTGGGCATCCTTTCACCTGTATTGAAATGTGCTCTATGCATTGTTGCTACACAATTTTTTCTTTGATAAATCAATAACTATTCTATGTGGTTAGTTAGAGAGCTGGATATTCCTGGAGAGATTTATCAGCATAAAGTGTACCCTTTCGAGTTTTCAGCTGTTGAAATGCCCTATGAGTCGTATAATGGGGCACGTGTCAAGCTCAGGTACCTCTATGCTACTTTGCTCTTTTACAATAAGCTTGTTTTGTTCTTTAGTTAATTTTGTAATGACTTCATTAAGCTATAGAATCTAGGCGCTCCATGCAGTTTGAAATCCATTCACTTGTGTTGCTTCAGATAAATGTAACATGCAAGTTTCTTATTCATTCTTTATCTCACTTATTGATGTGGGTTGTTTTACTACATGCTAACCACGTGTTGCACATAATTCACTTGATCTATTCACCGGTGAAATCATCAAAGCTAGAAAGTCTTGAAGTTCTTTGTAGATTCACAGTTTTAACTTCATATAACTAACTTTTTTATCGAATTCCAGGTACGTTTTGAGGGTTACTGTTGGCCGTAATTTTCCCTCCAACATTATTCACGATAGTGAGTTCTGGGTATGCTTTTGTCCCATTTGTTTTTTCAAGGACATTTGGCTGCAGAAGTTTGTTCCTAAGCACTGTTCTTATGATGTTAGGTACGCAACACTTCTCCCCCACCAGAGAAAATCAACCCAATTAAGGTAGATGCAGATTCTTTACAGCCCCCCTTTGATGTGTTTAAAAGAGTCATACATTTAAAATGTTTCATTTGACTGCAGCATGCATGATTTGTATCTATATACTCTGTGCCTTCAAAATTCACCATCATCCAACATTTCTTTAGGTGATTTGCAATGCACATCTGTACGTTTTAATTATTATTGAGCAAACAAGGTACATGATGGGTTATACTAATTTCACAAGCCCATGTAGAAATTCATGATGCTTGTTTGCAAGCCTCACGTGTTGTACGTTTCACTTCTCATGGTATAGTTGCACTTGACATGATCAAATTTGTGTAGACTCTTCGTGATAAAAGGGCTATTCACCATTTATAAGCCTAACAAAATCCAATCTTGGAATAAATCTATGAGATGGACGAGTGATATGTATAGACTATCTATAGGTGTTGCAAAGCATTTTATCGAACACCTTTATGTGTAGAACTCCCGTGAATGCCAATATGAGAACTAATGTCTTTAAATACAACGCTTATAAGTTCAATCACTTTTATGGGTTATGAATGCAACTTGCTTCCTTGAAAATCACATTGTTGCTTTTGACCATCGAGGATATTCGAGGATAACATAACTGATATTCAAATCATTTATGGAAAGAGTTGAATTCCTGAGATGTGTATTCATTCCAAAAATCCATGCATAAAGCCTTAAGTTAAATGCTCTTTTTTTGGATATCTACTAAAGCAAGCCATTTTTTAAGGGTGCAAAGAACCTTGTCCTTAGTCTTGTTAATATACACTAGCATCATGTATGAAAATGATAAAGTAGACTACTCCATTGAAAGGTATAGTGGGCATTGGGCCAAATATATGAACAAGATCTAATGATTCAACAGAGGAATTAAAATTGTATGACTTGAACATACAAGACACGATTTGAACAACCATGCCAAATGGCATTATAGGCTACGAGTGTTCTTTATGATAAACAAATAGGATATAAAGTGAATCAACTTTGTTTTATTTCATAATTCCTTTTGATATATGAAAGCATCAAGAAGAAAAAGTAACCCCACACGCATACATACACATATAGAGAAGTGAGCGCGCGCGCACGCACACACACACACACACATACATACATACATACATACATACATACATACATAATACATACATACATACATACATACATACATGCATGCATGCATGCATGCATGCATACATACATACACACACACAAAGGCACACACATACGTACATACATATATACATACATACATACATACCTACATACACACATATACACACATAAATGCATGCATGCATAAATACATACATACATACATATATGCATGCATACATACATGCGCGTATGTACATACATAGGTGTGGGCCTAAACATGTAATAAAATATAACTAAATACATAAATACTATGGGTGATGTGATTAAAGCAATCAGGAGCCCATGCAAACTAGTTGGCTTAGGTTTGTATCATTTAGGTTTGTCTAGTGACAGAAACTTTTATTAAGTTCTATGCATAGTTGGTTTGGAATGCTTTCCAAACAACTTTGATGGTTCAACATGTACCATTTGGCACCAACATTCCAAACAATGTAAGGAACTTGGACTTAGAAGAACAATATCTGATGATTTTTCGACATCTTCATGCATCAGGAATCAGGATGTCGGTGAGTAGTTCCTTGTAGGCCCACTTCAGAGTCCATTAGTACATACACACTCACACATACATATATACATGCATCGAATTGTTGTATGTATCTACAATGTCACACAAAATATACAATGCTATGCTGCACGTGTATTTAGTACTATGATGTCACATAGGAGTTAGAACATACATGCATGGATACATTGTATGTACCTACATGCATACATGCATGATTGCATGCATACATACATACAATAGTTGCATCGCAACGCGTTGCGAACGGTTCGCAACTTTGCAACGTTGCAACATTCGCAATGCGTTGCTTTGCATTCTTTTTTTTTTTTTAAACCAAAAAATATTTTTTTCTTAGGAAAAATAACAAATTATCTAAACTCTTATCTAAGATCTTATAAAATCTCCAATATATGAAGTACAAAAAATGGGGAGAATGAGGAAGTCATAAAAAGCTTTAGAAGAGTAGAGATTCATTTATGTATGGTTTTCTTTTTGGGCCTTATCATCTTGAGATAGATTGATATTTTGGATTTCCTATGTTCCTCTTATAATACACTTACACATGTTGGACAAAAGTTTAATCTTGGGCCTTCAAAGCCAAGGATACTCTTCTATGGTGATTGATCTGATTGTTGACATAGTTGTGAATGGTGAATCATATAGTGCCTAGTCTAGAGCCGATAATCTATGCTATGCATTCCATATACTACAATTTATGGTATATTTAGTCATATCCCACCTTAAATATATCAAAATATCCTATATATATATATATATATATATATATATATATATATATATATATATATATATATATATATATATATATATATATATATATATATATATATGTTTGTTTGTTTGTTTGTTTGTTTGTTTGTTTGTTTGTTTGTTTGTTTGTTTATTTATTTATTTATTGAAAAATAAATAACTTTATCGCAATGCCTAGCTTCAAACGTTTCCCTCGTTGCTACCTGTTGCGGTTTGCGTTGCTAAAACGTTGCATTCCACTACAATACATACATACATAGTCACCATTGTGATGCCGCACATTTGATTTATGTTTTGTACGTTTGGTATGTTTGTTATATTTGATATGATTAAAAACATTTAATAATAAAAATAATAGATATACACACACATAGTGTTGACAACACACGACACACGACACCTGACCTGTGTCAATCACACGTAAAGGGATTACACACGACATACGACACTTATGAGGTGTCGGCACTTGAAGAGATGACACACGATACACAATATCTCTTCACGACACACGATACCTAAGTGTTGGAGACACACAACACAAGACACATAAGTGTTCGCGACACACGACACTTGGAACTGAGGAAACACGACACTCGACACTTGATCTGTGTTAGGGACACTTGAGGAGACGACACATGACACCTACGAGGTGTCGAGGACACACGATACTTAGGTGTTGGTGACATAAGACACTACTTGTTTGTCAGTGATACCATATCAAGGGCATCGACATGTCGCAACACTAGTCAAGGACACTACTTGCGATACTTAAGTGTTGGTATGACACCTACGAGGTGTCGAGGACACACGATACTTAAGTGTTGGTAGCATAGGACACTACTTGTTTGTCCTTGATACCATATCAAGGACATCGACATGTCGCAACACTAGTCAAGTGTTGCGATACCTTAGAGATGTCATGATACTTAAGTGTGGACGGCACCTATATATCAGTGACTCCATGAGATATCTGCGACATCAATCAAATGTCGACGATACCTTGCAAGTGTCACTATGCCTAAATGTCCATGACACTTGGCCAAGTGTCAGTGATACTCCGAGAATGAGGTGTCAACGACTTGTAAGTTGTGATTCAATCGAAATGCTCCAGTACTTGGGCTTTGGGGAGTCAAATTTTAGTTTTGAAGGTATGCATGTGTTCTTCTCTTTCTCTTGTATCCCCTTATGTGCTTGTGTACTCAAAATGATCATTGTATAGTGCAGAAATGACACGATGATACTTGGATTCACTCATATCTCTTCATCACGTCTCATTTTAGAAAAACCAAATCTAGAGATTTGTAGAGCTCATCTCCAAGGTGCTATATCTCAGTTTTGAGCTCCTAATATGCCCCATACACTTCGTACTAAGCTCGGGAAGATTTGGTGAAGAAGGTGAAGATGAAGAAGAAGTGAAGGCTTAATGAAAAGCTTGGAAAAAATGTAGAAAACCTAACCATAATAACAAAATTTTCTCTATTTCTAGCTACCTAAATACTTAAATAACTATCTAAAGACGATGAATGAAGGATATGCATTCAAATCACGAGCAAAAAAGCACGAAAAGCATGTACACCATGCGAAAACTTATCGTCACCCCCGTTTGACAATAACGTGTCGGCAATGGTGCTAAAGTGCTATGCCCACGTTGTCATAGTGCGCACACAAACACAATAAAGAAATATTGAATCCACCGAGCCACCAATCGGTGGTATGAAGACCGTATGTGACAAGATGGAAGTACATACACCTATAACAAAAGAGAGGAAGGCATATACATGCATGCATGCATACACACTCACGAGTAGGCAAGAGGCAATGTGCTCCAGAAAGCTCTTATATTGCTCAGGATAAGAGTACAAAACTCCAGAGTTGTCAACTCTGACTGAGTAGCGCCAACAAATGAGAATGTAGACTTTTTAAGAGCTTTGTCCACACTATGTCCAACCTACTTTTAAAAATAGTGTCTAGAGGCTATTTGGAGGCCGAACCGATCTTAGAACAATACGAAAATCAGTGTAGCTATTCTGCACATGCCCACGAAGCTCAAGTACTACTCGGCTTTACGTTATGCGCCCGATTATTACTAAAAATAGGAAATTATTCTAAAAATAGACATTTTTATATATAGTTTGGGTTGAAAATTGAGAAAAACTTGATTTGAGATGGGAAAAATTAGTAGACTCCTTCCTCTTTTACTTCCATGCTTGTGCTTTGCTTGTACCACTTTCTTCGTCTTTCGATTGAGTGTTGATTGCTTTGATTTGATGATTTTTAGGACAACTTTTCTGAGCTTCCTCCAACATATGTTCATAAATGCATAAACACGTCTTATATGCTTCATTTGAAACTAGATATGGATGTGCCATGAATGGTGAACCAATCCTAAGAAATGTGACACAAAGCACTACTAGATATGACAAAAAGAAAACATAAGTATCAAACATAAATGCAACATAAAGACTAAAGGAATGATGCAATGTCCATCATATGCATAATGTATATGCACGATAAACTTCACGATAATTTATGCATAATGATTTTATTACATATACCATATTCCCTAATGCCAAATCCTATTATGCCATTATGGCATATGCATCATATAGCATAAATGATAAATCTTTGCAATAGATAAACTTGAGCTCCAATGAATACCTTAAACCTTGAAGATGAGCAACGAGTAAGTTATGTATATGTTCCTTGAAAGTTCAACACTTCGTGAGTAAGCTCTGCCACAATGGTGTGTAGGGTGTACATACAGATGCTTAGAGTGCGATTTCAGATGCCTCCTCCATGTTTAGAGCTCTAGAAGTAAACTACGAAGGTCTATAGAGTCCCATGACCTCTCTTGAGTCTTACTATCCGGGAGATAGTGTACATGCATGTATGCATGTTTACATACTGTATACATACACATAGGAGTTGGAAGTTCTTTCATTTTAACACGTGTGATAGTGGACACACTATATCATTTAGAATGTAGTCTTTAGACTATAATATGTGCCTATACAATGATGCAGAAAATAAGAAACATCCCACAGGAAGAGTATTATATCATATATGTTATGTCCTAAATGAGCCTTGTGTGGTGATATGGTGGCCTCCCCCCTAGTCTAGCTCAAATAGGGACATGCTACATCGTACCTCAAGGATCAACATCATACCTCATCCTTTAAGGCTCAAGATACTTTCGATAGCTAGGATAGAGTCTAGACCGTAATATGAGACAACCAATTAATGGCATGCCCTTTTTTATTGATAGGCTATAGGCTATTGGCTATTGGCTATAGCTGCAAATTGCAATCCTTATGATTCATATGATTATTGTCCAATGTCACTTGACATATCATGATTCGTCATTCATTTATGAACTCTTATTGGATTTAGAATGCTTGAATATTGTGTAGATGCTACAAACAAGGAGCTGAATGGACTTTTTAACCAAGTTGAAGACTTTACCCAAAGGCAATTTTATTGTGAGGTGCAAGTATTGTTTCCATACTTGGGATGGGGGAGCAAATAGAGACATAATAGCACTTTTGCTTGGCCTAAAGGGATACATAATAGATAGATGTGAAAATGCACTTGAAAATATGATGGATACAAGTAGGAAAATGCATGGGAGAACACTTGATAGCAGTAGTGGAAGTCCTGTAAATATGCAGTCACATGCCGAATCATATGTAGATGCATCACAATGGGATGATGATGGGCTTGGGGAGTCCTTTATACATCATGTAGTAAAAGAGGACAAAAAGTTCAAAAGGGATGTTCAAGCTAGAAAATAGGAAAATAAGATTGTCCGTGCTTCTTTCTTTGCAGAGGAGATTCCCTTTTGGAAACGAGGAATCCTTACTTCCTTGACATGCTCCAAGCCGTTGGTAAGGTAGGGTGATCTTATAAGCCCACTTCATGCTTGCAACTGAGATCAAAGAGTTGCATGAAGAGGTGAGGACCATAGAAGATGATCTTATACAGATCATGAAACTTGGAAGACCTTAGGATGTAGCATTGTGTATGATGGATGATCTCACACTAGAGATAGAACAACCATCAATATTATGGTCCATTCATTTATGAAGCAATGTTCATGAAATCTTTGGATATCTCTTGTAAGGTTAAATCCGATGAGTTTATTTTTGAGATCTTGAAAGATGCCATCAAGGATGTTGGAGAAGACAATGAAGTCAAAGTTGTGATGGACAATGCATCCATTTGTATATGGGTTGGTTATTTGGTGGAGGAACAATGACCCCACATTTTTTTACACATGATGCACTGCTGTTGCACTGCACACACTTACCATATAGACATAGTGCATGCTATACACACACACACACACAGATATATATATATATATATATATATATATATATATATATATATATATATATATATATATATATATATATATATATATATATATATATATATATATATATATATATATATATATATATCTGTGTGTGTGTGTGTGGCGCGCGTGCGCGTGGTGCGAAGTTTGAACAGACACAATCATAGAAGCATATATAATATGTATTAATAATAATATGCATATATCATATATGCATGCATGCATAGATGATAGTACAAGTACACAATGCACATATAGATGTTACACGCATAACACACATGACATACTCGTTACTACATGCTAAATACGTACACATGACACACATACATGTATGTATGTACTATTTTATTTGTGTGTACTACATATGTATGGCATGCATATATATATATATATATATATATATATATATATATATATATATATATATATATATATATATATATATATATATATATATATATATATATATATATATATATATATATGTTGTGTGTGTGTGTGTGTGCGCGCGCGCGTGTGTGTGCGCATGTGTGTGTATGTATAATTTTTATTATATACATATATACATTTGGCATACATATAATATAATTTAGTGGTAAGTACATGTACGTAATTAATAATACATATACATAAATGTTTAATGTACAATATGTAGAGAGTACGCATGCGGAAGCAAAATGAAACGTAAAGTACTCTCACAAAACAAAGAATGTGTGAGACACAAAATGAGTAGACCATGAAATGGGTAAACTCATGTGGATTAGAAATGAGCTTGCCAAGAGCATGGAGTAGGCTCCTCAAGCTTATAACCAAGTACAAATGAGAGGAGAGGCCCTCCTTATATAGATTTGGGAGGGGCTCTCAAAAGTACATCATATGTGGGATTAGTCTCCTAAAAGGAGAATGAATACAACTGGTAGAAGCACATGGCAAGGTACCCAAATACAAAGGAAGCACAATATAAAATGGAAATAGACTGGAAATGGAGTGCCTCCTAGATACAAAATGGAGATGCACTCATGCGGATACAAATGTAGATGAAGTAGGAGCGATCATGTCATCAACACCCCCTCTGCAGCTCCATTTTGGAGTGGCTGAATGCTGCAGAGGTCCACCAAGCGCTGAAGCGGAACCGGAGGTAGAGCCTTCGTGAACATGTCCGCCAGGTTCTCCTGAGAGGTACACTGCTCCAGAGTAATCTCTTGAGATATGAGCTTCTCGCGGATGAAGTGGTACCGGATCTCGATGTGCTTCGTCCGAGCGTGGAACACTGGATTCTTGGCGATGGTTAAGGTTGACTGGCTGTCCGTGCGAAGACATGTCAGAGTATCTCGGCCTTGGCAGATGATAGAGCAACTGTAGGCTGCTTCTTACTTGCCCAAGGTCCTGAGCCAAGCAAGAATATATACCCAGAAGTAGACCGACGAGAATCAAGATCACCAGCTCAATCCGAATCAGAATATCCGGCGACTTCGATGCCCCCTCTGTACCAAAGACCATGATGTTGGGTGAGGGCAAGGTAACGAAGTAGTCTTTGAGCAGCATCCCAATGAGTCTGACGAGGTTGATGTGCAAATTGACTTAGTATACCAACTACATAAGCAATATCTGGTCTAGTGTTGGCAAGATAGAGTAATGAGCCAACAAGGTGCCGATAGGTATCCACATCCACAAGTGATGAAGAGTCCTCCAGTGTAAGCTTGATGCTTGGATCATTTGGTGTAGAAACTGAGAGACACTGATCCATGTTATATCTGGAAAGTAGATCAGAGCAGTACTTCTGCTGTGATAGGAATATACCTTCTTTGGTTTGCCAAACTTCCATTCTTAAGAAATAGTGTAGTAAGCCAAGATCTGTCATAGAGTACTCAAGGTGAAGCTGTGTGATGATGAACTGGATGCGCTCTTCGTCTGAGCCTGTCAAGATCAAGTCATCTACATAGAGAATGATGATGGCTACTAAAGAATCCTTTTGATAGATATAGAGATTAGCATCAACATTGCTTCTGTGAAATCCCTTGTCTTCAAAGAACTTGTGAATCTTTTCATACCAGGCCCTGGGAGCTTGCTTGAGTCTGTAAAGTGCCTTGTGAAGCTTGTAGACTTGATCTTCTTTGCCTTTGACCTTGAAACCTTCAGGTTGTTCAACATAGACTTCTTCTTGAAGATCTCCATTGAGGAAGGCACTTTTAACGTCCAACTGGTAGATGGGCCACTTAAAATGAGCATTTAGTGCTAAGATGATTCTTATGGTTGTGAATCTTGCAGTAGGAGCAAAGGTTTCTTCATAGTCAATGCCATGTTGTTGCTTGTATCTCTTAGCTACTAATCTCGCCTTATATGTATCTAGAGTGCCATCAGACTTGTATTTAACTTTGTATATCCACTTAACTCCTATGACTTTATGGTTGGTTGGTTTGGAAACTAATGTCCAAGTCTTGTTCTTTGCTATTGCATCCAGTTCTACTTGCATAGCTTCTTCCCACTCTGTTTGGCCTTTAGCTTCTTTGTAGTTGGATGGCTCTAGGATTTGCTGAATTTGGTGCATTAGAGCTTAGTTAACATAATGACTTTGTTCGCGTTGTTTCTTATCAAGAAGCCTTTGAGATCGGCGTGGTTGTTGTGAAGTACTTGCTTCTGAGTTGGAGTTTGAAAATACTGAGTCTCCCTCTGAAGTGTAGATAGGTGGACTAAGACTTGTACTTGAATTTTTTCTTGAGTATGAGGAAGCTTCATTGAAGATCACATCCTTCGAAATGGTGATGGAGTGGTTTTCCATATCATATAGACAGTATGCCTTTGATTGGTCACTGTAGCTTATGAATATGTGTTTCTTGGACTTTGATTGTAACTTGTTTCTATCTTCTTTCGATACATGGACAAAAGCTTCACTATCAAAGACTCGAAAGTAATTCACATTCGGTTTTCTTCCATAGTAGGCTTCGAAGGGTGTTTTGTTGTGTAATGCACTTGTAAATCCTCAATTAAGAATGTGAACGGAAGTGTGCACGGCTTCTGCCCAGAACTTGTAGGGTAGATCCTTGTGATGAAGCATTGTTCGTGCCATTTCCATCACACTGTGTATCTTCCTTTCAGCTACTCCATTCTGTGATGGAGTATGAGGTTGAGTGACTTGTCTTTTGATCCCTTTCTGGGTGAGAAAGTTATCAAAGTCATGATTGATAAACTCGCCACCTCCATATGATCTGATGGTGTTGACTTTAGTTGAAGCTTCATTCTCAACTTCCCTGATCCAAGTTTGAAATTTAGAGAATGTGTCTGCCTTTGACTTCAAAAAGTACACCCAAATAAAGCGAGAGTGGTCATCTAGTAGAAGATAAAAGTAGAGGGATCCACTCAGGGATGGGGTATTCATAGGTCCACATAAGTCCATGTGGATGAGGGCTAGTGGGTTCCTCGCTCGTGTTGAAGCTTCCTTGGGAACTGGGGCCTTGTGTTGCTTGCCTTGGGTGCAAGCTTGGCAGACATTAGTACCTTGCCCTATCTTAGGCAATCCTTTCACAAGTTGGGATGAAGAGATTTTCGATAAGTAAGAAGTGTGGCCAAATCTCTGGTGCCACAAACTTGAGTTTGATTCTTTGGATACAAAGCATGATAGCTTGTAGAGGCCCTTTTCTTCTATACCTTGAGCACTTTGTATGGGGATCAACTACCTTAACTGAGGTGTTATCAAACCATACTTGTTTGTCCTGATCTGTAATTGCCTTGACGGAAAGTAGATTCATTGGAACAAAAAGAACATTGGATAAAGACTTGCATTCCCCTTGATGGTTGGAAATTTGAACTTTCCCTTTGCCTTCGATGGGTAAGCTTTTGTTGTTGCCGAGATAGAATTCTCCCGTATGCTCTTCGAGTTCTTGAAAGGAGTCCTTGTTTTTGCACATATGGGAGGTAGCTCCGCTATCAAAAATCCACTCATGCGAGGAGATAGAAGTCACTAGTGCATTGGCTTCTGTGGAGATGAAGAGTTCCTCACTCGAGCGGTGGGATCTATGTTGGGATCCTTTGGATGCTTGCCTAGACGTAGAAGCCTTCAATGATTGTTTCTTTTTATAGCAAAACTTTTCTAAGTGTCCTGATTTTCCACAGAAATTGCAGGTGAACTTCTTCGATGAATTATGCGATCCTTGCTTGGATCCATTGCTAGCCTGGTGACTTGTGGTTTTGCCCTTATTGAATGGGCCTTTGGCCTTCATGGCTGACTTTTGTGAGGAAGTCGATTTGGCTCGCGAGTCGTGAAGGAGCAATAGTCGACGAACCTCTTCCCAAGATAAGACTTGGTCGCGATTATACAAGGTTGTGACAAATGTCTCGTGTGACTTCGGTAACTTGTTGAGAAGTCTAATGATCATGTCTTCACTAGAGATCTGCCTACCACATAGTGTTAATTTACGCTGGTAATCCTCAAATTGTGCTATGACCTTGGTAATTGTGTCGTGTGGCCTAATGGTCAAATTATGAAACTCGGCCTCTAATGCATATATTTTCGAAGGGGTCTTGTTTGCATACAAAGCGGCTAACATATCCCAAGCATCGTTGGACGTCTTGCAGGCAGTGATATGTCCTTTGGTCAATTCGTTGCAGGCAAGTAACAGCTGACCTAAAGCTCTTTTGTCCTTGATATTCGACACATGCCAATTGTCTAAGTTGGTATCCCTATTGGATTCGGGTTCTGTCCCGTCTATTACCTCATGAAGAAGATTCGTATAGAGATAGGCACGCATGACATCTTTCCATAGATTGTAATTTTGTCGGCACTTAGTGCCAAATGAGTGCCAATGTTGAAGGTTGAACCCTATGGGTAGCACAAGGAAACCTTTGAAAACACTACAAAGGAACCTTTATGAGGGGTGCCAAAGATAGTGCCACAATGGGTATCGAGAGTAAGGTACACATCTTGGAGAATTACAAAGTTGATAATTAATGTGTGATCACTCAAGATTTTGACATAATAATGCCTATCTCATTCAAGAAAATGATACCGAAAATAGAAAAAATCAGCTGTCGCATTCCACCAAACTTTGATCAAAATAAAAAGCAAACTTCTATGGCACAGAACCCGATAGCAACTGTGCTTGAATTGTTTGACATCATTACTGATGTCATCACCTCTCACGATGTGGCCATTCGGCATTATTGATTGACTTAAAGATGCTCCAAGCAATGCCGCTCACAACAGCCACGCCTGCAGCCTTGGCCACAAAGCTAACTATGGATCTGAATGCTGTGGTGCCGCAATGACCTTGATGTGTCAGAGGACTATAGATTCTAGTAGAGTATATCCACAGAAAAATTGTACGCACGCTGCTGTTGAAAGGAACAGAGATGACCTCGACGAATTTCACCACAAAGTTACCATATAAGAGTGTTGATAAACACTATAGAAAACTGAGATACATCACAAATAACATATAAGGACCATACATCACTTCCAAAACGAAAAAGTATGAGGCTTGGAAAGAATGGTCGAAAAATGGTGGGTGGGAGGGAAAAATGGGGTTAAAAGGGGTACAAAATAATGAAGAAGAAGGGTGGGAGGGTGGGCAAATGGGCAAAATGAGGCCCCAAAGAGTGAAGTGATTGCAAAGTGCTTCTCCAAAGTGAGTGGAGAGCAATACCGCCAAACTCAAGCACCACCACCACCAAAACAACCACCAAACGCACCACCAAGACCTCCACCTAGCGCTCTGATAGCATGTAGAGAGTACGCATGCGGAAGCAAAATGAAACGTAAAGTACTCTCACAAAACAAAGAATGTGTGAGACACAAAATGAGTAGACCATGAAATGGGTAAACTCATGTGGATTAGAAATGAGCTTGCCAAGAGCATGGAGTAGGCTCCTCAAGCTTCTAACCAAGTACAAATGAGGGGAGAGGCCCTCCTTATATAGATTTGGGAGGGGCTCTCAAAAGTACATCATATGTGGGATAAGTCTCCTGAAAAGAGAATGAATACAACTGGTAGAAGCACATGGCAAGGTACCCAAGTACAAAGGAAGTACAATATAAAATGGAAATAGACTGGAAATGGAGTGCCTCCTGGATACAAAATGGAGATGCACTCATGCGGATACAAATGTAGATGAAGTAGGAGCGATCATGTCGTCAATACAATATACATAGATGCATACAAAGTACATACCATATACACACGTAGTATGTATGTGATACATATGCATGTATGAGTCATACATAGTACATACATACAAACATACAAACATACAAACATACACATACATGTTATCGAGGATGGATTACATGAGTTTTAAATACTTGTTATAGATTGTTGTAAGATTATTGAATCTCGTTTTAAGTTTTACAAAAGGTACGTACCCGTTATGTACCTTAAAATTCATTCAATACAAATGTATGTTCCATACGTAGTACGTACCGTATTTGTATTGCAATTTATGTACCTTTCCACCTTGACACACGATGTAATGTTAAAAAAGCAAGGTCTATTATGTGATGAACGAGATGCATATAAATCTTTGTCAAGTACATTTTCACATCCTATTGTACGAGATGAGAGTAGAATGTATTATGTTGTGGGATGGCGGGAAAAAGTTGGGCTATGTGTTCGAGATTTACAAAAGTTAGCTCTTTGCATTCTTTCGCAAGGTTTTTGTCTTTCCTCTTGTGGAAGAAACTAGAGCACTTTCTCATTGATACATACAAGGAGGTGAAACAAGTTGCTGGGTAAGAATGTTGAGATATTAATGTATATTCATACAAATCTATGCCTCATACCTAAAATTCAAGAAAGAGGACTAAAAAAATAGAAGTGACACTTGACATGAGAGAGAAAGAAGCGGATGATTAGAGAATGATTGCATTGCAAGAATAACATGAAGTTGAGATAGTTGCTTTTCATCAGTTCATACTATCCTACAGAGTTATGAGGATTATATTGAGGAGGATGAGGGGGGGCATGAAAACAAAGTATGCAAGTTGAAAAAGGCATTGTATGGATTGAAGCAAGCACCACATGCTTGTTATGAAAAGATACATGCCTACTTGCTAGCATATGGATTTGAGAGCAATCCAAGAGAAATCACCTTATATGTGAAGTGTGCAGATGATGTATTTCTGATCATTGTTGTATATGTTGATGCTATGCTGCGCATTGGTCCTAAGGAGAAGCATATTGCTTGTTGATATATTTCGGTAGTGATGTCTATCAGCATACTTGGCACCATCGGGGCATCCCCCCCCCCCCCCCCCCTCCCCCCCCCCCACCAACTTAGGAGGGTTTTCCCCCAATTTGTATGTATGCTATGCCTATAATGCTAACGGGTCACTTATCTTTTGTAGATGATGAGGCGGCTTGTGCTGTTGATGATGATGTAGTAGATGAAGATGTATGACATTTTCTTATTTTGTCATGATTTATGATACAACAATGTGGCCAAAAGATTTATGATTGTTATTTAACCAAAAGATCACAATTTCTTTAAGACCATAATCCATTGGATAGAAGTGGTTCCATATAACTTGGTCTTATATTACAAAACCATCTATAGTGAATCAGGGATGATGCTTTCTATAGCAAGTCATCTCCATGCCCAATTCATGTATGGGGTCTATCCATATCAGCTTGCCTCAATGTAAAGTAAACTCATTTGAGGACTAGGGAAAGCTATAAATAACTCTTTTGGGAAGTCCCATGAACTGCAAATAAAAGAAACTAACTTTGTCAGCAGGGCCTATGTCACCAAGGTGCAACAGCTGGTTCTGCACGAAGAATCTTGTGTGATACCAAAGCTTTGGCTGTAGTCATATGACCATCATAGATATCGAAGGCTTTGCATGTATCCCCACCTATTTGTACTGTAAGATTCGCTTTGATTGTCCACCTGATAGTCTCCAAAGACTCCTAGGTGCCGCAGGTGATAGAAAATGCACAGCCTTGTTTAATGTTCATCAGCATGTAACAAATGGGGTCCATGTCCTTGCGATCAGTGCAACTCTGTAGACCTACTGTCAATGTAGTTGGAAACCTGATCACCATCCATGGGGATAATGGGCAGCCTTGCTTCACCTCCGTAACCATAGTATGGCTGAGAGAGTTAAATTGCGAGATTTAAATCGAGATCTGATCGTTTAAATCGTTCATAGCCAAAATAAAATTCGAGGTTTTTTTACTTTTGAAGAGAGAGCTATGTGGAAGTCTCTATAGAACAACCTATCTTCTATGGTAATGGCATTGAGAGTTTAAATGTTATCAACGATGGAGAAGCTTGCTCTAAAACTTGTATACACTTGTAAATTGATGAAGAGGAAGGGTGAGGACTTGTGTGAATGTGTGTGTGTGAATGTGAGAGAGAGAGAGAGAGAGAGAGAGAGAGAGAGAAAGAAAGAAAGAAAGAAAGAAAGAAAGTGTTTTTACGTCTATTAGGAGGCCGAACTTGGCCTATGAGACAAATCAATGTACATGGGTGTATCTTCTGTCAATCGGAAAAGATAAAAGTGCTGAAAAAATTGGTAAAGCTGATATAGATCTTTGTAGTATGCATGTGGAGATACCCATGGAAGTTTGGGGGGGGGGGGGGGGGGGGTATGGAGTGCGATATCTATGATAATCTATATGCAAAAGGGTAGTACAACAAGCATGAGAATGCATCTGAAACGACTAACTAGCTCCATCCTGTGGTAGTGGGCGGGTGTAAGATGTGGTACATAGGTGGAGGTGGAGTCAGGGCCACCCTGATGGCTGCAGTGGGATCAGCCATCATCCGGGATCATCTCTCCTCCATGGTGTGATGGTCACGAGCCTGGATCTCTGCAATCTGGTGTGGGTGAAGTCTTGGGGCCCAATATCCTACAGCACGGGGTCATCTCCTAGCACGTGCAAGAGAAAGGTATATTAACGTCTTCCAAAGGCCAAACTTGGCCTATGAGACAAAATCATATACAACTGTGGTAATCTCTATGTAGCAATGGAAAGGAAAAAAAAAATACTCGCTTCACAAAACTGTGTAGGCGGAAAACAGCAAAGGATGGTGGTACCTGTAATGAGGAGGTAGTGGAAATAAAATAATGGTGCCTGGGGGGAGAGTGGCTCTGGCTCAGCAGATAATGACCACCTGATACAAAGGGGATCCATGAGGGAGTGAATGTGTATACCCTAACTGCTGATGATGGGTGGAGGTGGGTGGAGTATATGGTACATCGGCGTCCGTAGGAGTGCCTCCTGGAGGAAGCCTGTCCAAGTGGTGGTAGTGAGCCTATGCTCCATCATGTAGTCGTGGGCTATCCTGATGCATGAGATATCCTCCCGGTGTAGTCGTGGTCGTCGGTACCCAACCAGATGTGGTCGGCGTCGCACTCTCTGTGCCGCTGCCTGCTGGAGTGTGAGCCCTATGCCTCTGGGAGGATATATATATATATATATATATATATATATATATATATATATATATATATATATATATATATATATATATATATATATATATATATATATATATATATATATATATATATATAGAGAGAGAGAGAGAGAGAGAGAGAGAGAGAGAGAGAGGGGGGAGGGAGGGAAAAAGAGGCGGAGGGGGAGGGGGGAGGGAGGGAAAAAAGGGGGTGGGGGAGGAGAGGGAAAAAAGGGGGGGGAGGGAGGGAGGGAGGTGTTATATGTTAATCTGTTAGAATCGAATACCATGTCTAATCTAGAAACACAGGAGGAAAGAAAGTAAACCTAGTGAAACAGATCAAAATAAAGGGTGCGGGATAGAAAATGTGGATAGATTAGAGATTCCCTAGTTGATAAAAGACTACAAGATCTTTAGAAGAGGCTGATGCTGGGAATACAATAAATAATACAATCTCATGGGGTATAATCCTCCATGTCAAATTTAATCAAATTCCAGTTGTTTGAAGAAAAAAGCATCCTGCATGTGAAAGGTAATCCAGCATGTGTCGATGCCAAATCTCTCAATGTCCTTCATGGCGAAGAGTCCTCATGGGGAGTCATGAGTGGTGTGCTAGGATGATCCAAACTGTCATCTATAATCAGCATCTATGCTCACATCTCCGCCTGGATAGTCATGGGCATCTAGACCTCCCTAAGTCAGTCGCGCAATCAATGAGAATATGTCTAATGTGGGTGGTATCAAGTTCTGCTGACTAACGGTAACATGACTGGTTGGAAATAATCAGTTACCTGCATTTGAGTCCACCACTCTGATCTCCTCAGGAGTTTGTATGTTTGGTTTTTTATCTCAAGCAAAAATAAACCCAAACATCTCTGGTCATGGGATGCCATAACTCGTGCGTGTGTGCGCGCGCGCCCGAGCGCGCGTGTGTGTATATATGTATGTATGTATGTACGTACCTACATACATACACACA
>CM035418.1:160763565-160831065 GCA_020310875.1 Ceratopteris richardii | reverse complement strand
GCTTGGTTTCACTCTGATGACATGTTTTGTGATTTTGTCGCTTTCAGATATCATTTAACTGATGTTGTCATAGGCAAGATATATTTCTTGCTAGTGCGTATCAAGATAAAACACATGGAACTTGAGATAAGACGAAGAGAGTCAACAGGTTCGGGTGCAAACACAATCGTGGAGACTGAGACTTTAGCCAAGTTCGAACTCATGGACGGTGCACCAGTTCGTGGTGTGTAGACTTTTCTTTCTTATGCGCTTCCTATTATTATGCTATTTTTCCATTGAACTTTGCTTGATTTAGATATCATCTTTGTAGAATCATACTGGATTCAATAATGGCATTACTAGTAAGTATATATATATATATATATATATCATAATGCAGGGATACAAGTTAGTAGTAGCAAGTATTAGTGAGTGTCGAAGTGGAAGTTAAGACAGTCATCACTAGTGTAAGTGGTGGCAGTGATATAGGTACTAGGTGTACCTCCTAGAGAGTAGTTCTGAACATCACTATCATTGTCTTTGTTTCAGTAATATGATTAGATTAATGTTTTGTTCATGACTTTCATTCTTTGTTCATTAATTGAAGAGCGAATGATCCCCAATTTTTGTGTAATACTTGCAGGAGAATCTATACCCATCAGATTATTTTTGAAGAATTATGACCTTACACCAACTTATCGCAATATCAACAACAAATTCAGTGTAAAATATTTCTTCAATCTTGTCTTAGTTGATGAAGAAGATAGAAGATATTTCAAGCAACAAGAAGTCACTATGTATCGATTGGATCCTTAGAAATTTAGTATATCAAAAGATTCTTTTGTTTCAAAAGATCGCTAAGAGATGGCATGATTTTATTCTCTCTTTCTTTTCTTTCTCTCTTCCCCTTTTCTTTTGAATTCACTTGATTTCTGATTCTGCATGACATGACCAATATTGCAAATATAATCAATCTTAACTATTCTGCACGTTGATTTTCTTTTAGAAGCGTACGCTTCATGATTATGTTACTTCTTGGCGGAGCAGATGAGAGTCAAGATGTGAGGCATCCGTTTAGTGCTATTGTATATGGCATGGTCAGATAGAGAAATTATATGAGTTGCTTTCATTATTCACTCAACATTGTATGGTAGGGGCTTTGGAAAACCAAAAAGAAAACGTAATTTTCAATCAATTGCAATACTGCAGCATAGGAGACTTTTATAATGCCAAGAACTGCAAGAGAGCGCAGCTTCCTTGTACCAAGCTCTTGATGAGAGAGTTCCGTGCCAATGATTACTTCTTTTTAATCTCCGTCTTTGGTGAAGGGTGGATGATGTGTAGGACTGTTATGGTTGTTGCCAAATCATATGAAATCATACATAGAATTGGCACTTGGGAACTAGGTTTGACACTTGTTAGAGGCACATGTGCAGCATGGATTACGCAACATGAACTTCCAAACTATCTATTTCAAGTCTTGAGATGCAAATTATTGTTTTTTTTTCATCTTTGCCAATGCTTTGGTTAAATGCCGAACGATAAGCTATTCAATGAGCTAGATTTTCTAGCTATACCATATGATATAATATGCGGTATTTATGGTTTGTACAAGTAATTGTAGGGACAAGAGTGATGTTTATGTTGCCTTTTTGATAACATCATGGGTACAATTTGAATGAATCATATTGACTCTACATCCATGAATTTGAGACGTAAGGTATATCATGTACATGTATACTCCCATATTGATTAAGTTAACCTATTGACCCTATGTGCATACATAAGTAAGTTTCCCGCTATCCTCTTGATTGCACTCTCATTTCTTATATTGTCTTCTCAATGCACAATTTATAGTGGTCTCTACATATTTATGTGTACACAAACATTAGCCTATATTTGGGTACACTTTTTGCATACATATTATGGGCTCACATTCCTATGTAGACCATGTTTACAAACATACACAATATACGCGTCAATTTTTAGAATATGGTTAGGTGTTGCATGTGTTATGGGGATGCTTATGTTAAAGAAAATGTGCTCATTGTTCCTCCACTCATACGTTCACACATTCATGCATGCATGCACACACACATGCACATGAACACATCCTTCGTCCCCTTGTGCTATCATTAATGACTATTTGAGAGCCTGACGATCATCTCACACTTGTGTATATACGTTCTAATGACACTGTACTATAACTATCAATTGTGAAACTTCTATATTTGTGTATCGCGGCTTGTTTTGTGTGTTTCTTGCAAATGTGCATCGGCTGGTATAGGGGCTGCTTGTGCTGCTTTGCGAAAAGATAGTAAGTTACATGAGAAGTTCAAATGCTGTCCTTAGTTGATATCAGAGTCAAATGTTGATATCAGAGCCATTTGACATATAGGAAAAAAAAAGCCAAGTTTGTTTGTGTCTCTTGCACTATGCAATGCTATCCGTTACTCATTGTTACTCCAAGCCAAATGTCTAAGGTGATGACTAAGGCATATGCCACCAAGTTCATAATTTGTTTCATTGGTTATGTGAAAAAAAGGCCGCAAAAGGATTGTAGAGGAAAGTGAGTTTGCCAAGCCATTTATCCTAGTACTGTGTTGATTGGAACGTGCCCAATTGGTGATTTCTACCACAAAGTTCATATCACATGCTTTTGCTTGATCTTGCTTGATGTTTAGTTGAGGATACAAATACATACAATGGATATTGCCTATATACATTCGTGTGGATTAAGTATGTTAGTTTAATGAATTTTCTATAAGGCTTTTATGTTTATAAGAGGGTTGTGGTGAGGTTTTAAAAAGTTGAGAGACATGTATTTATCGAGGTCTCTTTGATTATGCAAATAAAAGATATGCCTTGAGATATGATAGGTGCTTGTAGCCTAGTTGGCTATGCTATTTTGATTTGTGCTGGGATTCGATATTATACACAATTAATGTTGTTTTGGACTGATTGTCTTTTGAGACATGATCATTTTTTGTTTGATTTGTGATCATATGCTTTGGATAGAGAGGATACCAAAATCTTTCTAAATTTTAGTTTTGACCAAAAAATAGTCGAAGTTTGTGATTTCGTTCTTGGTTAGTGATACTTTTTGTGATTATGAGAGGTGGTCATTTTTCCATTGATTGATCTTTTTTTGGATCATTTATTCATTTTATAGGGGAGTAAATTTTTTTTCCTAGAATCTTAGTATTTAACCATATTTCACTTTTAAGTCTTCTTCATCGTATAACGGATTTGAGCTGAGCTCAATAGGATTTTGGATTGATTTTGAATATATGGCATTAGATATGTCCGAAATCCTCGAAACGTTAAGAAATTTGAATAATGTATAAGGAACTATAGCATTAAAGGAAAGGATCAACTTGAGATCCACAAGATTGATGGCGCCAACTTTTCTTTATAGAAAACATGATCCTAATTCAAAGGACGGAGTGGAGGACAATTGAGTGGTCTTAAGAAGACCTTTCTTGATATTGACAATGATGAGTGGGAAGAGCTTGATCAAATAACCATGTTGGCCATACGATTGCACCTTTAGTATGCTAAATTTTGAGACTAGAGAATAAGTATGCAAAAGTTATGCAACACTGGAGAAGGTGTTGTTTGTAATAAAGTGTAGTTGATGAGGATGCTCTATGTCCTTCAAATGAAGAATATTGATTGTTACAAAAAAATTTGATGAAGGTTATTACGATAATTACAAGCTTAGAAAACAAACATAGAATACATGTTAGCTATCATAGAAAACTCTATGATTCTTATAGAGCATGAACATTTAGGTCATGTATCATAATGGAATAGAAAGTCCATTTTGTTCTTGTTATTTATGTGTATTCTATTTTTCATATTTCTATTTTTTAGCATTGTTTATGATAAAAAGAGTAGAGATATGCACAAAAAGCACACATCGAAAACTCGAGTCAACTATTGCATCTTGCTCATATAGATGTGTAAGATCCTATGCAACTACTTCATTAGATGGAACTCTTTACTTTGTTACTTTAATTGATGATGCAACCAAGAAAGTTTGGATGTATTATATCTAGTCAAAGGGTGAAGTTTTCCCACATTTAAAAGATGAATTGTTGCTTGTAGAGACCAAGGCTAGATGTTAAGGCATTACATTTTGATAATGGAGTACACAACTCATGTTCAATCATTTTTATTCATCTAGAGGGATCTCAAAGGAGCTTACAATTTGTTTTACCTTAATAAATTATAATGTAGTTATCAGTATACATAAAATTATCTAGGATCTAGTAGTTTCTATGTTGCATCATGTAAATCTTACATGAGCACTTAAGGTATAAGAAATTTTAACTATTGCTCATGTGATTGACTTACCATTTAGTACGATCAAAGGTTTGAAAGTGATAAAAGAGTTATGAGCATGGAAGTCGCCAAATGATAATAAGCATAAGAGTTTTTGGCTATAAAGCATATGTTCACATTCCAAAACATCAAGCAAGTTAGATTATTAGTCCATAAAAGAATATTTATCTTGTAGGTGGAAGTTCTCAACACTTTGGATATCACTCATGGGATCTTCAAACATGCTTAATGGTCCGAAGTAGTGATGCCAGATTCATTGAATTTAAGATGCAAGCAATCTGTAAAGGATGTCAAAGTGAGAAGAGTGATTTTTGCTTGATACATAAACAAGAATGGTGCTTGAGTGTTTTTGTGTTTGCCAAAGATCATAGAAGCTTTTCCTTGGAAACAAATTTACACGTTGAAATTCACATTAGATAGTGCTTTTCCAAAATATGAGGCATGAGTTGCAAAGGGATTCAACCATTATGAGGAAATACCCTTTTTTGTTTGTAAGATGAATAGATTACAAAATTATCTTAGAGTAGTTAAGAAGATGACTTAGAGATGGTTCTAATGGATGCAAAAAATGCTTTTTTTCATGAACATATGATTGATGAGATTTGTAGGGAACAATTAGTAGGTTACATTGTTCATGAAAAGGAGGGTCTAGTATGTAAACTCAAGAGGATTTCATATGGATATCAAAATCTCAATGCTTTCATTAAGTTCCATGTTTATTTTAAAAGCAATGAGAACTTTTCCTATACTAAGATAAGTGTAGATATGGACTTGATATGCTTGATAGTGTGTTCATAATATAGTAATTTGATTGGAAATATCAATTTCGAGGAGAATTTTGAAACGAACAATTGATATTTGAAAGATTTTGGTCAAAAGGATATTGAGACATCTAAGTGGCACTAAGAATAAGTATTTATGCTAGGTAGAAATGATATGTCCATCGTAGGATACATTTTCTAGTGGTGCAGACAATAAACGTGTACTTTAGGTTACATTCTTGAAGGTCTCTACTTGAAGAATATATAGTTGCTTCCACTCGATAAGTAGAGCATGAATGAATGAGAAATTTAAGGAAGCATTATGGCTATTTGCATTGGCTTGTGAAATGGGCATACCTCATCATGTATCTCGTTTATTTGGTACTAATTAAAGTGTTATTGCATTGGCTACAGATCTAGTCTATCTTACAAATACCTAGCACATTCAGTTGTGGTATGATATCATTAATGATACTTTCATGAGCGAACATGAGGTATCTTTAAGTATGCAAGTAAATGACATGCATTGGCATATGATAGGTGCTTGAAGCCTAGTTGGCTATGTTGTTTTGATTCATGCAGGGAGTGGATATAATAATGAGGTTGTTCTTTTGAGACATGATCATTATTGGTTTGATTTGTGATCATATGCTAGATACGAGGATACCAAAATCTTTCTAAATTTTAGTTTTGACAAAAAGGAGTGGAAGTTCATGATTTCATTCTTGTTCAGTTATAATATTTATGATTATGAGGCGTGACCATTTTTCCATTGGCATATCTTTTCTACCTTGGTTCATATTAGCCATTGTGTCCTTCAAGGAGAGATTCTAATGTTAGTATCGATGTGACAAGAAAAATAGTTGTAAGGCACTTCATCTATGCACGTTTGAATAAATAATCAAATTCTCTTGTGAGTTTCACTTTATACTATGACCACCATTTGTAAACCATGTGTACATGTGGCTTACTATATATTATGTGCATTTTCTTTTAGGATTTGCGCAGGCTTCACACATGTGTTGTTGATACCATTCTCTAGAAAGGAAGTCCACTAAATGAGATGATTGTAAGATCTCCTTCACCTTACCCTTTTACACATGTATGTGCACATATGTTGCATACATGGTAGAGCCATATCCTTGTATTTGAATTTTTCACATGCTTAAAACAAATAAATCTTCTTCGGCATACATACTGATAGTGCTAACACTATCTTGAGAAACAATTATGATGGACATGCATGTTTAACTTTTTCTATCTCTCTTATAGACTGAGTTACACATACACATACGTCATGTTAAGAAAACATACAAATAATACAATAATACCATTCAAAGTTTTGAATTTCTATTCTTTCCATAGTTTTAAATTATTGAAATAATTCATTCTATGAATTTCGACATGATATTGCACTTTGTTGAAATATTTTTTTTTATACATTTATCAAAAGTGCAACATTTTGCATTACTTTTTGAAAGATATGTACAAAAGGATAGAATTGAAATAATTCTCCACGGTGTATGTATGTATGTGTGTGTATGTATGTATGTATGTATGTATACATACACATACACACACACACACACACATATATATATATATATATATGTATGTGTGTGTGTGTGTATGTATGTACGTATATATGTGTGTGTATGTACATACAGACACACACACACACGCACACACACACACATACATACATACATACATACATACATACATACATACATACATACATACATACATACATACATACATACAAACATACAAACATACATACATACATGCATGCATATATACACACACACACACACATACATACATACATACATACATACATACATACATACATACATACATACATACACACATACATACATACATACATGCATGCATGCATACATACATAAATACATACATACATACATACATACATACATACATACATACATACATACATATATACATACATACATATATACATACATACATACATACATACATACATACATATGTACGTACATACATCCATACATATATACATACATACATACATATGCACATACATCCATACATACTTTATGGGGTAAGGATTGTGGGGACTTATGGGTAGCTTAGAGCCAAAGCCCAATATAGATGAAAAAAATCCAACCGATAAACAAAGAAGGGCACTAAGAGAATGGTGAACCATGGTAAGAACGCCCTACATTGGGAACAATAGAACAATGATAAATTAGGAAAATTCTTCATTAGCATACCCTTGAGAACTTAGCTCAAAACCCATTTTTTTGCATCATACTTCTTACAATGCATTCCCCAAGTAAGCATGAATAGGGCCACATTACAAGGCCATGTAGAGGGCACATATTCTCTTCAACCCATGCACTAACACACTCATCCAATATTCATTATGGGTTATGAGCACTTTGCATAACAAATATGAAACTCATGTTTGAAAGATCTAGAGTACATCAAGATTAAAACATCAATATCTATGATGCAATTCATAGCCGAAAACTACTCAAAATCAACATTGACAATCTCTTTTGAGAAACAAATAATTTTTGAAAGCTCACAAAATAAACACAGCTAAATAACCAAACACCTTGCAATGTCCAAGACTAGGTTTTCTTCCATGATATGCTTCATAAGGAGTCATATCTTGAAGTGATTTCGATGGTAGTCTATTGACAAGGTACACAATATTTCAAATAGCCTCTACCCATAGATAATGTGGTAGCTTCTTCTCTTCAAGCATTTTTTTGGTTGATCCAACCAATGTCGTTTCTCCTCATTGCAATTCCATTTAATTGAGGAGAGTACCTTGTAGACACTTCCCTCTTGATACGTTTATTGTTGGTGCAAGTCAACCGCCAATTGATGTTTTGGATAAAGACATGAAGTCAAAGGATGAAGAAAAGATCAACAATTGAAGATTGAAGATAGAGCATATTCAGGAAATGAAGACTTGTATACATATGTACATATATGCCTATATATATAAGTAAAAAGTCGGGGAAAATATGAGAGAGTATGAGATGAGAAGAATTAGAAGTTGTAAGAGTCATTAGACACTTTAGAAGTGTAGAAGATCTCTCTCATCATTCATATGTAAAATTTTTTCAGAGAAGAAGAAAAATTGTGCCCGATCTTTTGCTGAGTACTCCTTCTGTGTTTAACCTTTTGTGAAATGCTTTTGTAGAAGTCTAAGCTATAGTTGATTGATTTTTGTACAAGTTTTTAGATCCTAATTGTGATCAAGCTGAGAGAATTGAGAGTGGGAACATTTACATGTGTAAATGTGAAGAAGTGAAGTTGCAATAGGTGCAAAATTTGATGCTAATGTTTTGGTCAGTTATCCTTCCACATTGTAAAGTTTTGAGCAATCAAGCAGTCATTCTTTAAGTTTGAAGGTAAGCTATCTATGGCTAAAAGTATTTGAATAAACGGGTTGTAGTTTGAGAGAACTATGCATTAAAAGTTATAGAGCATCAGCCTCTGGAAGTTCACTATTGTTGAAGAAGATGATGTAGAGAAATGAAGGAGCAAGACAATGATGGTCAAAAGTGTATGTATATTGGTAAATGATCCATAAAAAATCTTTTAAAAAGTACAATAAATGAGCATAAATAAAAGAACACTTCAGTGGATATTTTGACATAATCCAAACGATACCGTTTTGATGTATATCAAATCCACCTCAAGCATAGTGAAAGCTTGATGTTCCAACACACATCTCTTTAGGGAGTTTACTTTTAATCCAAAAAATTATCTTTTTGCAGTTGCAAAAGGTCAATTAAGTGTGATTTACGAGGGTAATAAAGATTCTCATGTTAAACACTCATCTATGTTGTCTAACCCTTTCTTGATTAAGTCATAGGAACATTTGGAGAAGGAGAAACCTAAGGAGATTCTGGAAATAAGACCTTCCCCTTCACATCTATCCTTTGAGTGCTAATGTAAAGATCAAGAGTTAGATTCATTAGATCAATTCAAGAATAGTTGCTTAGACAATGATGATCCTTTGAAGAAACATTGTACTTCCCCTCCGTAGACCTTAAACTCCAACAATGTGGGCATGTAAGCCAGACTAATCTCTCCGGCAAACAACCTCTCCTTGACATAATCACTATGCACCTCAATGTGCTTTGTGTGGGCATGGAACACAATGTTCCTTGCAATTGCCACAGTGAAGATGGTGGTGTCAAAGGACTGACCAACACCCAAATCAACCAAAAGGCATCTGTAGCCCAAGCATGAGCACCACCTCCTTTACTTGTCAATCCATGGAGATGTGAGAGGATATGAATATCGTGATCAATTGTGGTGAGCAAATGTGAGTGACAAGCACATACATGCATGCACACACACAAGGCAAGATTACTAAGATAGGAACAATGGAAGCTTTGAGTCTCAATAACTTGATTACACTCTTCAAGAAGCTCTTTCTCTAAATTGCTAACCTAAAAAATGCTCACCCCAAAAATGAGATCTCTAGCTCTTTTTATAGTTTTCCACTAGCTTTGGACTTGTCCAGACCTAGTGTCTAGCCTAGTTAAAAATTAGGTTCCAGGGCTTATTTGAGGGAGGAAACGAAGTCTAAAAATCATGAAAATTGGTACGTAAATTGCCAGTTGCGAGGAACCATGTGTTCCATGCTCGCACTAAGCACATTGAGGTGCATTATCACTATGTCAGGGAGAGGTTCTCTGCTGGGGAGATCAGCTTGGCATATGTGCCCACGCAGGAGAACATTGCAGACCTTTTCATGAAGGCTCTGCCTAGGGAGAAGTTTGAAGCTTTCCGCAAAGCTTTGGGCTTACTTCCTTTTGTGGAGTGATTTCCACATAGCTTGGCACTTCCTTATACATGAGTGCCAGCTCCTTGTTCACCGCATCACTCCCAGGGGGGATTTGTTGATATATTTAGGTAGTGATGTGTGTGAACACACTAGGACCGCCGGGGCACTTTTTTCCCTCTTTAGGAGGTTTTTTTCTCCCGGCTTGTATATACGTCTATTGCCCTAATGGGCTACTTATCTTTGTACATTCTCTAGTAATACATTCAGTATTGTGTGTTGTGCTCCAAGCTTCTCTTATTCCTTGTGTTGTTCGCGTGCTTTCGCAGACGTCTAACTCCAACATTTGTCACTGCTAGAATTTGCAAGTTTTAGTCCCTTTGTATGTACTTCTTTCTTGGATTTCCTGCATGATGGTGTATTTGTGAGCTTTCAAAAGTTGCAAGTTGCTCAAAAGAGGTTGTCAATGTTGTTGATTTTGAGTAGCTGTTGATTGTGAATTTCTTCATAGTACTGATGTTGTAACTGTAATGTCCTTTGGATCTCACAATTATCATGCCAAGTACGCATAACCCATAATGAATGATGGGTAAGTGTGTTCGTGCATGAGTTGAAGAAAATATGTTCCTTGTGCATGGCCTTGTAATGTGGCCCTATGCATGCTTACTTGGGGAATGCATTGTAAGAAGTATGGTGCAAAAAATGGGGTCTTGAGCTAAATGCTCAAGGTTATGATGACGAAGAGGTTTCCTAATCTATCATTGTTATAGTGTTGCCAAAGTAGGGGATCCTTACCATGGAGAAAGGTTAGTTGATGTTCATCTCTTCGTGCTGTACTCCCATCACAGTGATTGACCATTGGCTTGTCTTTCATTGTTGATGGATTTCCTTGTTGATCATTCATTGATGAGATTCTTCAAGCGCATGGTCCTATCCCTTCCTTTTGTTTTTTTTCTTTTTCTTCTCTGTTTTTTCTCCTTTTGTTTATGAATAGTTTCAAAAAACAAGAAGAAAGCGGTTAGTATCAATAAAATAGTTTACATATGTTAAATGTGTCTCATGTGCCTGGGATTCTCAACTCTATCTATGCACGACCTTGTAATGTGGCCCTATATTAATGCATACTATGGAAATGCATGACCTGAATGGTGCAAAAGACAGGGTTATGCCAAGGGCACATGTTTTTTCCATGTCGGTGCTTCCGATGTTACTTGCAGACATTGATGCAATCTTTGTTTGGAGGTATCCATTAGATCTCAAAATGATGTAATCAATCGATGGTTAACTGACAAGTGATCATTCCTCCTTATAGGGATCCATTTTAGAACAGTGTTCGGCCGCGTACAGATCAGTTTTGGCCTCTTCATCTTTGGATGGTTTCTTAAATTTTGTATCCCTCGTGGTTGGCTCTTTGCTTCTATGGGGGCTACTAGTGCTTTTGGCTTCTGAACCCATACCCTTGTTGATTGTCTTCTTACTATTACCATGATGTCCTCATCATGGCAAACTAGCAACTTTACTCTGAAAGGGACATCCTTTAAGAGGATAACAATGTCTCCCTTGCCAATACAAAGGGTTTCCAGGCCTCCTGGCCCCACTAAATAAGCTTCTAATGGCTGAACTTCCATGTCCAATCCTTTACAACATGAGAACCTAATTGCACTAGTGGCAACTCTAGAATTGATCAAAGCTTTGATCATCTTATTTGTAGCACACCCTATCTAAATCATGATGGATGGTCATCTATCTATGATTCTAGGATGTGTACTCTTTTTGGTGCACATCACCATGTGAAATCTTGGGGCATTGGGATTGATATCTAGGCCTTGTCACCTTAACTTATTTTGCATAATGCACTCTCTAGCCTCTACATGTGCTTCTTCTGTAACCCTTAACTCTTCTTCTTTTCGCTTCTTAGTAATGTTGAGTCTCATGATCATATCCTATGTAAGAGGTTCTTGATATAGCTTGACTCAACATCCAGTAATCTAGCTCGGAAAGATGTCACCTTCTAGAGTGGCCAATTGAACCGCACTGCTAGTGAAAATTCTATTAATGACCATGGGCCCATATCCTCATTTTTCCAATTTATGGGCATTTTGCTTTAGTGTGTAAATCGACACCTTCTTTAATTGTCAATCATGGAGATGTGAGGAGGATATGGAGATCATGAGCAATTGTGGTGAGTAAATGTGAGTGACAAGCACATACATGCATGCACACACACAAGGCAAGATAACTAAGATAGGAACAATGGAAGCTTTATTCCCAATAACTCGATTACACTCTTCAAGAAGCTCTTTCTCGAACTTGCTAACCTCAAAAATGCTAACCCCAAAAATGATCTTTCTAGCTCTTTTTATAGTTTTTCACTAGCTTTGGCCCTGGCTAGACATAGTGTCGGGCCTAGTTAAAAATTAGGTTCTAGGGCTTATTTGAGGGCCCAAATGGAGTCTAAAAATACTGAAAATTGGTACATAGACACTTCTAATAGCCCTCAAGCTAAAGGAATCCTTGTCTTGAAGAAAATGGAGTTGAAAAAGTATGAAATGATATTTACAATTATTTTTAGTGATCGAAATCATTGTTTCTATAGGGGTTTCTTCTAAAAATTTGACATATACTTCTTGGAGCTCCCTTCATGCTCCCTCTTCTTGTCTATCCATTTATTTGATGGGTTCTTGTGCCTTGTCCTTGACCTTGAGTGCCAACACTCCCCCCCCTCGAGTCTGTCATCCCTCACAGACCCTTGTTGGAGTAGGTGTTCTATGTAGTACTCTGAGAGGTACATGCCATCATGTATCAACAAGAGTTGTTTGTCTTCCAAATGTAGTGGGGTGGGTTGTCCTGTTCTTCATTTTTCCACTACTATCCTTTGCAAGTTTTAGTCCTTTTGTATGTACTTCTTCCTGGATTCCAATAGGGTGGTTAACCATGAGGTCTCCTCCAGGGTTGTAACATCACTTCAATGAGGTGACCCTTCGTGCTTGTATATTTTGAACTCCTAGCTTCTTGGCAACCTGCTCAGCTATCTCATCTATATCAGTGGAGGTTATGGAAGTATGACTAGTAGAAATGTCAGAATCCTTATAGAGTTTGGACAATTCTAACTCCTCAGCCAAGTTGTCTTCTATGTCTATGCACATGCGCACACACTCTTCTATGGATCTAGGCTCTTTAAAGTACACGTATGATCTTAACTTGGTGCTTTGTAAGCCATCTAAAAACAAGGCCACTTGTTTGGCCGATGTGGGTAATTCTGGAACAAGCCATCTTTCTAAGTACTGTTGAACTATCTGTCTGCAAGTCGAACTGTTTCTTGGGGTGTCTGGTTGAAGTTGTGGATCAAGGATGATGTATTATGCCTGATGCCACTCTTGGAAAATTCTAAAATGAATGCTTATAACAGCTCACTTATATTCTAGTAGCTGTGACTATTTAGAGGTTGAAACCAAGCTAGGGCAGTACCCTTGAGAGTCAAACCAAATGCCTCGAACTGTGTGAACAAATCCTCAACCTGTTCAGCTCTTAGCACTTGTTTGAACTCGGCCACATGATCATAAGGATCTCCTGACCCATCAAAGTAGTTTTTCATTGTCTTGACTAATTGAGAAGGCCTAAGGGTTCTTGGATACTCTCGGGGTCTAGGCAATGGAAAATCATGTTCATCTCCTTGATGCCTATGTGCTCTATGTCTCTCTCTTCTAGGTCTTTCACCTTCAAGTCCTAATCTATCTCTTCCCATAGTGTGTGCAAAACTTACCTCATGTCTCTCTCTCTTGTCCGTTCTCATTGTGCCTCATGAGCTTGGGATGATCCTGCTCCTTGGAGGCCATGGAAAACATAAGATCTTGGTGGAGGGAAAATCAATTCGCCTTTACATTCAGTATTGTGTGGTGTGCTCCAAGCTTTTTCTCCCTCCTTGTGCTATTCATGTGCTTTCGCAGACGTCTATCTCCAACAATTGGTATCAGAGCAGGTCATCGCTTCATCTAGGGCGTCATCAATACTCCTCCGTTTGTAGTCTCAGAATCGCATGAATTTTGGTGAGCATACTCAACGTGTTTTTGAGATCAAAACATCTTTGCTCTGTGGTGATGAAATCATGATCTGAGCTCATTTCGGCCTTCGAACGCACTATTTCGGTGCTTGTGCAGGCTATTTTGTCTTTTTGTGCCAAAGGTATATACCAGTTTTTGTTCACCAGTATAAGCTTCTCGAAGTCTGCTACAGGTTTAGTAGAACTCGTCAGAAGTAGCTTGCATTCATGTATAAGGAAGTGCCAAGCTATGTGGAAATCACTCCACAAAAGGAAGTAAGCCCAAAGCTTTGCGAAAAGCTTCAAACTTCTCCCTAGGCAAAGCCTTTGTGAAAGGTCTGCAATGTTCTCCTGCATGGGCACATATGCCAAGATGGTCTCCCTAGCACCTCCTTGACATACTGATAATGCACCTCAATGTGCTTAGTGGGAGCATGGAACACAGGGTTCCTCGCAACTACCAATGCGCTCTGACTGTCAGTGAAGATGGTGGTGGTGGAAGACTGACCAACACCCAAATCAGCCATAAGGTGTTTGAGCCACACACACTCAACAATCACTGTTAAAGCTTCCCTATATTCAGCCTCACAACTAGAAGTGGCCACAGTAGGGTGCTTCTTGCTCAACCAAGATATACATGAGCTACCAAGCATGAAGCAAAAGCCACTAGTGGACACACGAGTGTCATAGCAACCAACCCAATCAGAGTAAAAAAAAAGCATGCAAATTTGCCGGTAGTGATCCCCCCTTGGGATAAAACAACCCAAGTAGCCGAGTACCACTCAAGTAGCGAAAGATGCGCTTAACCGCATGCCAATTCTTGACGCCTGGCCAATGCATAAATATGCTCATCTGTGAGACAGCAAGCTAAATATCTGGCTGAGTAATGCATAAGTAAATCAAGCATCCAACAACCTGCTGATAGAGAACATCATCAAATGCATCTCTAGCATCATGAAGACTCAATCATAAACCTATCTCCATAGGAGTGGCAATAGGCTTACATTCTTCAAGGCCAAAATGTTGCAATATTGTGTCAATATATTTCATTTGACACAAAGCCATTCCACCATCAACTTGCATAAAATGAATGCCCAAATAGTGATGCAAATGCCCCAAATTAGACATCTCAAATGAGGCATGCAAATCAGCCTTAAAATTAGCAATATGCTTCTCAATAGGACCAGTAAGCAGCATGTCATCAACATAGACAACAATGATCAGAAGCACATCATTAGCACACTTAACATATAAGGTGCTTTCAGTTGGATTGTTCTGAAAACCATGTGCAATCAGATAGGCATGTATCTTCTCATACCAAGCACGTGGTGCTTGCTTTAAACCATATAACGCCTTCTTTAACTTGCACACCTGGTTTTCATGCCCTTTCTGCACAAAGCCACGGGGCTGAAAAACATACACTTCTTCATGCAAGTCACCATTCAGAAGTGCTATTTTAATGTCCAATTGATGTACATTCCAACCATGATGAGCTGCAAGTGCACAAATGCTATGAATAGAAGTCATTTGGCAAGTAGGTGCAAAGGTTTCATCAAAATCAATGCCTCATTCCTGCGCATAACCCTTTGCAACAAGTCTAGCCTTATACCTGTCAACTGTACCATCAGGCTTACGCTTTAGCTTGTATACCCACTTAGTCCCAATGGCCTTCTTGCCAGGAGGCAAGTCACATAAAGACCAAGTACCATTCTTCATTATAGCATCATATTCAGATTGCATAGCAGCTATCCAATTTTTTGAATTTTGTGCTTCATCAAACGAAACAGGCTCATTCTCATCACAGAGACTAGATGCAGCCATAGCATAGCAATATGATGGAAAAGAGGCACTATGAGAGCCTAATCGAGTGCAATATGATAGAGGTGCATCTAATTTGCTATCACGCAAAGTCTGCACCAGCCATTTTGGCATAGTTTTTGCCTCCTTAATGTCAGCTCTCTCATCAACAAGTGCATTATGTAAATCTCCATCAGAAATGGGATGATCTTCATCATCACATGAAACCTGCAAAGGCTAAGAAGTTGCCTCATTAGGATCAGCACTAAACTTTCCACCTATAAAAAGAGGCAACAAAGTATCATACATGTCTTTGGAGCTAACAGATGTCTCCTTAGTACACGAAAGCAATGGCTGAATAGCATCTTCCACAAAAACAACATCACGGCTAACCAGAATGCATTTAGTATATGGATGATACAGACGATAGCCTTTACTTTCAGAATTGTACCCAACAAAGATACATTTTACTGCTTTATCATCCAAAAATACATGTTGTTCAGGCATCAATGCATAGGCAAAAACCAAAAACAAGCAGATGAGCAATAGATGGCTTGCGATCATGCCAAGCCTCATATGGAGTGATAGACTGCAGCGCTTTAGTGGGACACCTGTTAAGTACATATGTTGCACACATGACAGCCTCAAGCCAGAAACTATGTGGTAAAGTGTGACTCTTGATTTTCGACATCTCCATGAGTGACATGTTCTTTCATTCAGCAACTCCTTTCTGTTGAGGTGTATACGGCACTGTACACTGGTGTTTTATCCCACATTCAGCCAGAAATGCATTAAAATAAGAAGACATATATTCCCCCCTCGATCAGAACGGAGGGTGCCCATTTTACATGTTGAAATATTTTCAGCGAAAACCAAAAACTGTTTGAAGCACGTGAACACTTTGGACTTTGCCTTCAATGGATATACTCATGCACGCCTGGAAAAACCATCGATGAAAGTCACGAAGTAAAGATAATTTCCAAAAGAAGGTGTCTGCATAGGACCACAGACATCACTATGTACAAGCTGCAATTTCTGAGTAGCCCGAACTGAACCATCTTTTGGAAAGGAAGAATGCTGCATTTTGCCCAAAATACAACCTTCACAAACATGTTTTCCGAGTGCCTCAAGTTTGGGCAAAGAGAACACCATTTTAGATTTCTGCAGGCATAACAAACTAGCAAAATTCAGATGACCAAAGTGTGCATGCCAAAGCTTTGCATCTGAGATAGCCTAAGAATCATGTACTGCACATGCCAAATCATTTACAGATCTTTCATAGTCTGTGAGCTTATACACTGCACGACATAAAATGCCAGAAGCAATAATCACATCGCCATTTGACGAATCATGAACTGTACATCTATCATCAACAATTTTCACAACCAAGCCAATCTTGGCTAATGTAGAAACTGATAACAAATTTTTCTTGATCCCTGGCACAAACAAAGCATCTGACAAAGTGAAAGAACTACCATCCCTAGTAGTCAAAATGATCTTACCAACTCCCATAACAGGATAACAGGAGTTGTTGGTGCACATAACAGTATTCCCTGTAGGGGCATGCTCGAGTGAAGAGAAGAAACTACACTGCAAGGTAGTATGTTTGGTTGCCCCACTCTCAAAGTACCAAACATATGAGTCTACTGCAGACATGCACTGCTCATGAGAAGATGGGTCAGAAGTGCAAACAGTAGTAAACACCCATTCTTCTTCTTGCACAAGATTAGCAGACTCTATTTTTGGTGTAGAGGCTTCTGTGATAACCATTCCTGCCTCTTTCTTCTTTGCCTCTTTAGCAGCCAGTTTTGGACACAGTTCTTTATGATATGATCATTTCCTTTACAGTACTTGCAAAACAATTTCTACTTTTTTGATTTCTTTTCATCTTTGTCTTCCCTCTTCGATTGTGCAGAATTAGCAGATTTCTGTTACTAGTTGAAGAGCTCCATTTTCCTTTGCCCTTCTGACTAGCTAGCAAAGCTTGATCTGCAACACACAAAATGGATGTGTTCTGCCTGGACTGATCTTCCTACAATAGAACAGAGACTAACTCCTCAAATGACAAGGCATTTGGATTACCTTTCATCATCAACCGAAGAGTAGAAGCAAAACTCTTATATGAATTAGGAACATTCAGAACGGTCTGCACAAGTGAGCTATCTGGTATAACCTCATCAACAGAAATCAATTGTTCCTTCAAGTCTTTGATCTTTCTTAGAAAACTGTCCATAGAATCACCTTCATTCATGTGCCCAATCTCCAATTGTTTTCGGAGGTAAACAACACGAACCTCATTCCTAGCTTGGTACAATGTGGTAAGTGTATCCCAAGCATCCTTAGCTGTTCTACAAGAGTGAATGTGAGGAATAATGGCACGTTTGATAGACAAAACTATCAATGCATGTGCATGGGATAAAAGTTGGACCATAAGTCAAAGAAATGCATTTTTCTTGGATATGGTAGAGAAGGACAATTTGGATATCGCTTATGGGATCTTGAAACACGGTCAATGATCAGAAGTAGTGATGTCACTTTTAATGAGTCTAAGATGCATAAAAAACCTATTAAGGAGGTTGAAGTGAGAAGAGTGGTGTTTGAGGATACTAGTCCTTCGGTTAGCATGCATAAAAATGTTGCACATAGGGATGTTCAAGAGAATGTCCATTCAGACCACTCTGCACATGTTCCTGTTCAGTAACCATTGAGATGTTCTGCATGTGTCTCACATCAACCTGATAGATATGTTCTAGGGTTAGATTTTGTTATGCTAACAGATGTCGGTGAGCCTTCTTGCTACAAGGCTATGCAGACAGAGGATCATGTCAAGTGGGAGCGTGCCATGAAGAGTGAGCTAGATTCTATTCACAAGAATGGTACTTGGGATTTAGTATCTTTGCCAAAGGGCAAGAAAGCTTTACCATGTAAATGGGTATATAAGCTGAAATTCACATCAGATAGTGCTTCTCCAAAATATAACACGACTTGTTGCAAAGGGTTTTAAGCAACAACATGGTGTTGATTTTGAGGAAATCTTCTCTCTAGTGGTCAAGATGACTACTTTGCGCATGTTGCTTGGATTCGTTGCAATGGAGGACTTAGAGCTAGTCCAAATGGATGTGAAAATAGCTTTCTTGCATGGAGATCTTACAGATGAGATCTATATGGAACAACTAGAGGGTTATGTAGTTCTTGGGAAGGAAAGTCTAGTTTGTAAGCTCAAGAAGAGCTTGTATGGACTTAAACAGTCTTCTAGACAATGGTACCAAAATTTTGATGCTTTTATGAAGTTCCAAGGCTATTCTCAAAGCAATGAGGATCATTGTCTCTACACAAAGAGATGCTCAGATGGAAGCTTTATATGCATGATACTTTATGTCGATGATATGTTGATTGCTTGGAAGTCCTCCTATGACTTGTCAATTCTCAAAAGGAAGTTGAGTTAGACATTTGATATGAAGGATTTGGGGGATGCCAAACATATTCTTGGCATGGGCATTACTCGTGATAGGAGTAAAAGATGCATATACTTGTCTCAAAGTGAGTACATATCCAAAGTACTTCACAAGTTCAATATGCAGGGTGGAAAAGCATTGAGTACACCTTTACCCACATATGTGAAATTGAGCAAGGATGATTGCCGCAAATCGGATGAGGAAAAGGAATTCATGACCAAAATTCCCTATCAGTCTGCCATTGGTAGTCTCATGTATGCTATGGTAGCTACGAGAACAGACATTGCATTTGCAGTGGGAGTTGTGAGCAGATATATGTTTAATCCTGACAAGAAACATTGGGAAGCGATCAAGATGATTTTGAGATATCTGAGTGGCACTAAAGACAAGTGTCTATGCTTAGGTAGAGGGAAAGCATTCATTATTGGTTACACAGATTCTGACTATGTTGGTTGTGTATACAATCGTAAGTCTACATCAGGGTACATTTTTCATTTTGCTGGAGGTGCTATCTCTTGGAGATCTCGCCTTCAAGAATGTACAGTTGTTTCCACCACATAAGCAAAGTATGTTGTAGCAAGTGAGGCCTGTAAGGAAGCATTGTGGCTTTGTCGTCTTGCTTCTGATATGGGTTTACCTCAACATGTACCTCGTTTGCTTAGTGAAAGTTAGAGTGCCATTGCTTTGGCTAAGAATCCGGTCTATCATGTAAAGACCAAGCACATTGAGGTGAGGTATCACTTCATTAGAGATTGCTTAGCCATTGAGCATATTATTTTTGAGAAGGTTCACTCGAGATAATGTTGCAGATGCTTTGACTAAAGCTCTACCACAGGATAGCTTTTGACATTGCTATCACTTGATGGGGGTTACTTGATTCATGATCTTACATAGTCATTTGTATACTCTGTAGCATGCCCATCAGGTGGGAGGTATAGTTTGTACACTTACACTCAGGTGTTCTTTATCATTCATAGTTACTTTGGCCATATTGGCCTTTAGTGGGAGATTGTTATCGTTAGTGTCCATGTGAAAGGCCAAATGGCCACTGGACACTTCTTTGTATATGTTCTTTAATAAAACATTTAGTGGCCTGGTCAGTCACAAACTCTAAGTTCGATCGCATTTGTAATACCTAAGAAGTCTGTCTTCGTGCTCCCTGTGTACTGTGTTTTTCGTGCATATTCTGTAGCCTCTGTGCGGAGTACTGTGTGCGGCCCTAGGAGCTCAGTTTTCTACTCTGAGGATATCGTCGTGAAGCTGTTGAGAAGGAGAGCGCACTGTGGTGCATTGCCATCAAATTACTTCAAGTGTCCCCACCCATCGACTCTAGGACAAGGACAGAACATCACAATACAAGGCTTTTGTCCCAAGTTCGGCAAAGAACATCTCCTGAGAGATTGTCCAAGGAACCCCTCTAGTGCACCTAAGGTTACACCAATTAATGTGGTAGGCTTAATGGTGGATTCAAGTTCAAGTAGTGTTAACATGGCTCCTATATAGGCAGTTATTAGGGCACAAGCCTTAAAACAGGCTAAACCAATAGAACAATCAGATTCAAGTGAATCAGGAGAGCCTAGCAAGAGGAAAACAAGAACATGGAAGGATACTTGAGAGGAGGCCAATCATAAGTGGGCTAGAAAGTTATCAGAACTAGAAGAAAGCCTGAGAAACGTAGAAAAAAAGATTGCAGACATTGCATCTCAAAACCCCTTGCATGCCAAAAAACCATCCACTTCACTTCATCCCACCCCACCACGCATTCTAAATAAACCACAAACAGGGTCTGTTCTTGCAGATCCAACCCCAGAAGACTTGGACATGATGTTCAAGGCCTACGAGGCTTGAATTCAAGAAGGGCCAACAGCTGCAAACCTAGACAAGAGTTACCCTAGAGCAGATTTAGAGATTGAACGAACAAAAATGTGCATGAAAATGGTAGAGCTAGCTCAAGCTATGCTCGATACTAATCAATTGTTCAATCATACCAATTCTATAAAACCAGGTTTGCATTTCCAAGGCTCATTAGAAAGATTAGAGCAGTTGGTAAACAAGTAGCAGGTTTCTTTACCTCCACAAGCTCAGCCAGTTGATGAAAGAGAAAGCTCATCACCACCAATGAAAGTTTATGTTCCTAATTCCATGGATGATGGAACATCTCTTTCAATTCAATAGTTCTCTCAAGAGTTCTTGCGAGAAATACAAGAAGAGAAATGGGCCAAAGAGAAGGATAATCCTCCACCTATTCTTGAGATTGATGACCTTCATTATCAATTTCTCCAAGACATTCCATCTATTTATGGAGATCAAGTAGAGCAACAAAAAGATGAAAGATTAACTCTTTACAAGAGTTGCTACAATTTGCAGGCCCATGGGGATCTGAATCTCTTCAAATCGGAGCTCCCACAAAATTGATAAGAAATGAAGACTCATTGGTTTCAAGAAACATTGAAGCCATGAAGATCAAAGTAAAACCAGAGTTATGGAAACATGTGGTGAATCAAGTTCCAGAACTTGATTCCAATGTGCCAAAAGCAGGCTCTAAACATAAAGTACCAGAGATACCTCTAGACAAAATAGGAGACATGAGTGAAGGAGAAGAAGGTAATACTTATCTTCCAATCACCTACCAAGGTTACAAAACCAAGCTAGAGAACATAGGTGTATTTACCCAAAAAGAGGAAGAACCTCTCATAGGCATTAAAACAATAAATTCGAAGGAAGGAAGTGAAGGTAGTCAAAAGAAAAGGAAAAGAAAAGCAGTGAAACTAGAAGAGGAGGAATCATTGTTTGAGGTACCAGAAAATTTCAAGAAATATGAAGTTTGTTGGGGGATTCTTGGACAAGAAGGGATCTGAGAGTTTGTCGGAGAAAAGGGAAGGACAAGAAGAGAAAATACACACTGGAAGCCTTTGTCGACTGATTATAATAAGACAAGTACAATGTTGAAGCACAATACAATCCAATGCTTCTGTGCAAAATCCCACAGAGTACTCAATTACAAAATACCAAATACCCAAGGGACTTGTTGCTGCCAGCCTCCTCTGCACCAAACCTCCACCTTCTCCAAGCCTGCACTTGTGCACACCTTGCACCAAGCTTCCACTAAGGGGGAGGGATGGGTACCTTCTGTCGGCACGTGCACACTTCAATAAGACCTTGGGATCCTTGAGGGATTAGCTTAGCACTTCTCTACACACTTCCTTGGTCACTCTTCATGCACACCTTGCACTTCACTCTCTGCGTCGCACATTGGTGACTCTTGCACTTCTCTCTCTTGCTTCACTTAGACTATGCTCACTCTTGCTTAGTCTTTGAATGGTCCAAGAATAGTCCTTGCCTTGATTTGAGTGTCGATTCACATACGCTCCTAACTGCAAGAGTATCTTGGGGCTCCCTGTGATGTCCCAAGATTGTCTTCCCAAGTGGCAGCCAACGAATCCCTGTTTTGTCCTGTAGTGACTTTAGGCTAAAAACAAAATTTTAATTGGGGGGCCATACTTTCACTTTTGCGTACGCTGCCGCTTCACATACCTTCACATTTTCCTTTTAAGTCTTCACTTTTGTACTTAAGAGAGGGTTCACCTGAACCTTCCAAAACACTTTAAACAACACTTTTGAACCTTAGGGAAATTAGAGAAATACCTCTGCAACCTGTAACCACTTTCTCCAATTCACCCTTTGTGGACAATACTTGTGCACTACCTGTGCACTTTGAGACCTGCACTTCGAACACTTTGACTTTTACCCCTGTTGGCTTTGTCTTTGACCATGTTGACTCTAACCAGTTTGATTTTGACTTTGATTATGGTTGACTTTGACTACAATTGACTTTGATCAATATGACTTTTATGGGCTCAACAATTGCCCACCACCTAATGTACTCTCCATCCCGGAGAGTGACAGCCAAAACTCTGGCAGGGCAGAGAGGGCATTTGATTCTTGTGAGAAGATCAGCTCCTCCAGAACAGCATTCTGCTATTCCACATCCACGCTCGAATGAGGGAAGAGGGGCTGCAAACGGTTGCCACGAAGTGGAAATAATCAAGGGGTTATGCCTTTGCTTGGTGGGCTTAGGGCCACACCTCTGGCAAACATCACATGCTTTTCCCCAGTCATCAGCATCTTTGAATAATGTAGGCCACCATAAACGAGAATCAAGGATCCTCTGACTCATGATATGCCCTGGAAGGTGCCCACCACCTGTCCCTTCATGTGCAGATTGAAGGACTCCCCTCACTTCTTCTTCTTCCAAGCGCTTCCTAAACCTGTCATCCTTCCCTTATCTATATAATTTATCTTCAATGAAGGTATAAGGTCTGATCTTGATTAGTAGTCTCTTCCTTTGCACAGCACTAGCCTTCTCTGGATACACTCGAGTTTTAATGAAATTTTTGATATCATAATACCAACCTTGAGCTTGTACAGTGAACAGATTAGCATCTGGAAAATCGTCATTGACTCCACTAGCTTGATCCATCATATTGATCCTGGATAGGTGATCCGCCATAACATTTTCTTTACCTGGTCTATGGACTACAGAAAAATCAAATTCTTGGAACAGAAGTAGCCACCTCCATATCCTCCCAATTGCTTGTGGCTTGTTCAATAAATATTTGAGTGGTTGATGATCAGTGATGATGACAAACTTCACACCTAGCAAATAGTGATGAAATTTTTGTTCTGCAAAGACCATTGCTAGAGCTTCCCTTTCTGTTGTGCTATAATTCTTTTCAGATTTGGTCAAAATTCTACTAGCATACTGGATAGGCCTATCAAGTTTGAATTCTTCACTATGTTGAGCCAATACTGCACCCACTGCATATGCACTTGCATCTACATGTATATGAAAAATTTTTTACCAATCTGGGGTGATAAGAATTGGTGCAGCCACCAATTTGGACCTTAATATCTGATAAGCCTTCTCTTCTTCCTCTTCCCATTTAAAGGGCACTTCTTTACCTGTAAGTCTAGCCAGTGGTCTGGCTATCTCTGCATACATTTTTATAAACCTTCTGTGGTATCAAGTATGCCCCAAGAAACTCTGAATCTCTTTAGGAGATTTAGGTTTAGGCAACTTTAATATAGAAATGATTTTGTCAAGATATGGGGCCATACCTTTAGCCAACACCACATGTCCCAAGAGAGTTCCTTCTGTCACAAGGAAATGACATTTGTTTGGGTTGAGCTTTAGCTTAGTCTCCCTGCATCTCTTAAAAACATTTTGTAGTTGTCGCAAGTGATGGTCCAAACAATCTAAAGGGGTCTCATTGTGAGAACCTGAAAATGAAGAGAAATCATCCATGAAAATTCTAAGTGTTTCCAGCAATAAGGGACCAAAAATGAGGTTGTCAGTTCTGTTAAAGGTGGCTGGAGCATTTCTGAGTCCAAATGGCATTTTTACATACACATATGTTCCCCAAGGTGTGATAAAAGCAGTCTTTTCACGATACTCTAGGTGTATTGATATTTGATTATAGTCACTAAAGCCATCCATAAAGCTATATAATGCATGTCCAGCCACTTCTTCAATGACTTGCTCTGCAAATGGCATTGGGAATCCATCTAGAATGGTCACCTTATTGAGTGCTCTAAAGTCAACACAAATTCTGATTTTATTGGTATTCTTCTTTGGTACTATAACCATAGGTGAGAGCCACTCTGAGTGTTCCACAGGGATGATGATTCCTGCATCCTCCATCTTCTTTATTTCCACATAGATAGCTTCAGCATATTTTGGGTTAAGTCTATAACTCTTTCCTCGGATTGATTTGGCTCCCTCAACCAGAGGAATTCTATGCTCTCCATAATTGGCAGGTACTCCTTCTAAGTCTTTATAATGCCATGCAAAAACATCTGTATAGTGGGTCAAGAAAGATTTTACCTTTTCAAGGAGCCCTTGGTGGCTCCACAACCAAGTGGCCACCAAAACTGGATGATTATTGTCCTGATTTCCTAATTGTATTTCTTTGATAGGGTTTCTTTCTACCATAGTATCTTCGTGCTCACCTCCAACCTTGTCTTCTTCCACTAGCTTTTCATGCATTGTTGCATAAGCAGGGGAATTTTGGATTTCAATGCATTCCTCCTTGTCCTGCATCCATCTTGCATGTATTTCTTGAATTGGAAAAGAGCAATCTTCAATAGTATTTTTTACCTTGTCTTTAGCTTTAGAAACTTCATTCTCTATTGTTGTTACATCCTCCTCCAAGTTGTATTTGAGGGGTGTCTTCCTACCCCTTCTGTGGTCTGTGATGGGCTCTCCCAAGCCATCAACCTGAACTTTCTCCTTATTTTCATCATAACCTTTAGCTGTGCCAGAATTATTAAGAAAATTTCCAAAACAAGAGGAAGAGTTGCCTGCTTGGAGCCAATTTAGAATATCCTCTTCTTCCTCGAAATTTATTTGGGGTTGGTCCTCTGATTTTGGTTCCATGCAAGTGCCAACTGTTTGCATCATACTGGTGTTCCCTTGATTATCTGGGCCCTCTTCTAAATGAATCTGTGGTAGCTCTTGCCCTTTCTTTTGTACCCACATAGTGTCCTTGCCCTAGTCATGGATGACACTTGCATGCCTCAGCCATGGTCTTCCAATTAAGAGGGGAAATCCTCTTTCAACCTGGGGCAGTCTTAAAACCACAAAATCCAAAATGAATAGATTACCTTGTACTTCAAGTGGAACTTTTGGGATCACTCCCAAGGGCCTTACTTTGCTCTGATATGCCAAAGTAACAATGAAATTTGTAGGCCTTGAAGGGTGGAGTCCAATCTTTTCCATTGTATGTTCAGGCATCAAGTTAATGCCAGAACCACCATCCACAATAACTCCTTGAAACTCATGACCTTTGATAGATACTCTGAGCCGAGGACTCTTATAATTTGTAAGAGGTGCTTCCCCTATAATTTTACCTTTATGTATAACAACAGTCTTTGCCACCAAACTTGTAGTTGAAGCTCATCAATTATCTGCAAGAGTTCTGACGTGAATTTCCCATCCATCTTTATTAAATAAAAAATACTAACCTCCTTTTTCATGGACTTGAGAAGTTTTGAAGCCTCTGATTCCTTAAGAGCATGGGCTCCAATTGACTTATCAAACTCCTCATGAGCCCTGTTGAATGCATGCCCAATGGCATCACTGGTACATATGAGATCTCCTTTTTGCCTTGTATCTGCACATGCAATGGCCTTGTCTTCAGATGTCTCTTTGTCTTTGTTCAATCCATCAATTCTTGGTTGTTGAGCTATATCTACTTGAGCCTTTCCCTTATTTCTTGTCTGCACTGTAAAAGATTCTATTTCTTCTAACTGCACCACCCTGGTAGATGGTGATGGCTCATTGACTTAATCTAACATTTCTTCTTTGTGCACAGAAATCATTTGAATATGGGGCCCGGATGAAGAGGCTTGATTCTAAGGACAACAATTTGTATAGTGGTCTCTGGCCTCTGTGCAGTTTCTACAAGGAGGGGCATTTTCTGGTAGAGTGCACCTACTTTGATAGTGCCCACATTCTCCACATCTGAAACAAATGATTGGCCTTCTAGGCCCATTTGCAAAGTTATTCCTTTGTCTAGGGTTGTAAGTGTTACCTTGATTGGGTGCAGCTGCCATTACATTTGCTGGTGGTAGGGGTCCTCCTTGTGTCCAATATGTTGTTGCAGGTATTCCCCTTGATTGGCATTCCTGGGCCTCATGACCAGCTTTCCTGCATAATTGGCAAGTCACACTTAATAGAGGACATTCACTTACTATATGACCTTGCTTGCTGCAGATGGAACACCAAAGTCCACTCTTGATGCCACCCCCTTTGAGTTCCTGCAGCTCTTGTCGCAGTTGGGTCAATTCCTCTACTTGGGCCTCCTCCTCCTTTTGGAGCTTTAATGCTTCAATTTCCCTTCTCAACTACGTAACAGCATTCTCCTCCTCTTTGTGGGGCTTATTCCTTTTTAAACCCTCAAGCTCCTTCCTTAGTTGGATTACTGGATCCTCCATTTCTGTGGAATATTGTAGTTGAGAAGAAGTTGCTGCATACTATTGCCTTATCTGCTCCAGCCGAGTAGCTGTGTTGATGAACTCCTCTATGGAGGCTGTAGGCAACACTAATTCCTTGATTTTGCACTGGGTGGCCACTGGAAGTGGCTTAGCTAACCATTTCTTAACAAAAAATCATGTGGTGGATCTCGTAATTTAGCCATTAGTGCCTTGGCCCTAGTCACAAATTCTGGGAACTTTTCACCTAGACCCAATCTCAAATTTTCTAGTTCCTCTATGATGATCTTTGCAGTATTTCCATGCTGGAATTGATTTTTGAATGCATCTTTCATCAAGTCCCAAGTTGTAAAATGGTTCTCAACAAATTGGTTGAACCATTTATCTGCTAATCCTTCTAATGTGGCAGGGAAGAGTATCAAAAAGGCATCCTCCCTGCCCATTAAGCCTCTAGTCTTGCATAGTGCCAAAAACCTTCTAATGTGCTCGTCTGGATCCTCCTGAGCTAGGCCTTTGAAAGAAGGAAATTTTATATTTAATCTTGAGAGTAAGGTTTCCAAGTCTACCTGTCCCGCCATGCTCTCTACTGATGAGGTTGAAGATAATGGACTAGAGGATCTTCCAACAACCTTCCTTCTTGTTTGTTTACAGGCAACCCTCAATGTTTGGGACTGGGTTGCAGTCATGAGTTGTTCATAGTCCACTTAATATGAGACACTTGATAAGAATATTTACTTTTTGGTTAATGAAGTAGCACTGTAGTACTCTCGACACGATCTCTTCTATACTTTGCACTTGGTTTCTCCTAAGCTCAAATCTCTTTGGATGTCCCGCTAAGCGTGCCAAATTTTGTTGGGGGATTCTTGGACAAGAAGGGATTTGAGAGTTTGTAGGAGAAAAGGGAAGGACAAGAAGAGAAAATACACACTGGAAGCCTCTGTCGACTGATTATAATAAGACAAGTACACTATTAAAGCACAATACAATACAATGCTTCTGTGCAAAATCCCACAGAGTACTCAATTACAAAATACCAAATACCCAAGGGACTCTCAATTACAAAATACCAAATACCCAAGGGACTTGTTGCTGCCAGCCTCCTCTGCACCAAACCTCCACCTTCTCCAAGCCTGCACTTGTGCACACCTTGCACCAAGCTTCCACTAAGGGGGAGGGATGGGTACCTTCTGTCGGCACGTGCACACTTCAATAAGACCTTGGGATCCTTGAGGGATTAGCTTAGCACTTCTCTGCACACTTCCTTGGTCACTCTTCATGCACACCTTGCACTTCACTCTCTGCATCGCACACTGGTGACTCTTGCACTTCTCTCTCTTGCTTCACTTAGACTATGCTCACTCTTGCTTAGTCTTTGAATGGTCCAAGAATAGTCCTTGCCTTGATTTGAGTGTTGATTCACATACGCTCCTAACTGCAAGAGTATCTTGGTGCTCCCTTTGATGTCCCAAGATTGTCTTACCAAGTGGCAGCCAACGAATCCTTGTTTTGTCCTGTAGTGACTTTAGGTTAAAAACAAAATTTTAATTGGGGGGCATACTTTCACTTCTGTGTACGCTGCCGCTTCACATACCTTCACATTTTCCTTTTAAGTCTTCACTTTTGTACTTAAGAGAGAGTTCACCTGAACCTTCCAAAACACTTTAAACAACACTTTTGAACATCAGGGAAATTAGAGAAATACCTTTGCAACCTGCAACCACTTTCTCCAATTCACCCTTTGTGGACAATACTTGTGCACTACTTGTGCACTTTGACACTTGCACTTCGAACACTTTGACTTTTACCCCTGTTGGCTTTGTCTTTGACCATGTTGACTCTAACCAGTTTGATTTTGACTTTGACTACGATTGACTTTGACCAATATGACTTTTATGAGCTCAACAAAGTTGAAGACCGAAAAATTTTGGTATGAATGCCTAAGAGAGAGGCCATTATAGGAGAAGCATATGACAATAAAGAAAAGACCAAAAAAAATTTAGTAACCATTGAAGAAAACAAAGAGCGTTGTACGTACATAGGAGAAGACCTAAGTGCAGAAGAAGTAGAGCCTGTAGCTTCATAAAGGGAATATAGGGACGTGTTTGCATGGACCTATAGAGACTTAAAGGGGGTAGATCCATCAATATGTCTCATACGATACCCATGATGGATGATTCCAAGCCCACCAAACAGAAGCTCACACATATAATGTCACTTATGCATCCAAAATCAAAGAAGAAATTGATAGATTGATTGAAGGTGGATTTATCTATGAGATTGAGAATATTGAATGGGTGTCCCCCATTGTAGTGGTGCCCAAGAAGAACGAAAAATTACGAGTGTGTATTAACCTTAAAAAGTTAATGCCACTACGATAAGAGATAGCTATCCACTTTCAATCACGGAACATTTATTGGAGCGTGTTGCACGCAAGGAAGTTTATAGCTTTCTTGATCGACTTTTAGGTTACAATCAAGTAGCCATTGCCCAAAAAGATCAACATAAAACACTTTTGCCACAAAGTGGGGAATCTTTTCATTTCGTGTGATGCCATTTGGGCTCACCAATGCACCTACAACATTCCAAAGACTCGTGTGTCATGTCTTCAAAGAGTTCTTGCGAAAGAGCTTAGAAGTATATGTGGATGATTTATGTGCTCACTCCCAAGAAAGAAGAAACCACATCCCTGAGCTTAGACAGATCTTCAATAAGTGTAGAGAATATCTAGTGTGTCTGAACCCCGAAAAGTGTGTGTTCTCGATATGTGAAGGTAAGATCTTATGTCATATTGTTTCTAAGAATGGAATATCAACAGATGAGGACAACGTTAGAGCCATAATAGAGTTGCCAAGGCCAAGGAATATTAAAGAGGTACAAGCCCTTATGGGCCATTGTGGATATTACCACAGGTTTATTCACATGTATGTAATCATAGCTAAACCTCTTTATGCCTTGTTGACAAATTTTGAGTGGAACGATGAATGCAAAAATTCCTTCAATGAACTGAAGAGATGTTTGTGCACAACACCAATAATAACCACTCTTGATTGGAATAAACCATTCCATGTCCATGTAGATGCATCCAATTATGCAATAGGATGTGTGCTAGAACAACCCACAGGTGAAGGAAATCTAGACCTGCCTATAGCATATGCTAGCAAACATCTAAATGCAGTTGAACAAAACTATACAACAACTAAAAGAGAAGACTTAGGCATGGTATATGCTGTGAAGAAGTTTAGACAGTATTTGTTGGCCAATAAGTTCAAGTTTTTCACTGATCATCAAGCCTTATTATATTTGGTCAATAAACCTTGCAATACAGGACGTTTAGTAAGATGGTTCCTCTTACAAATGGAATATTTCTTTGAAGTTGTTGTTAGGAAAGGTAGAACCCACCTCAGGGTAGATCATCTTTCTCGCATCACTTCAGAAGAGCCACTGCAAGGAGTGTCTGACAAACTACTTGACACATATGTTCAATTTAGAAGTTGTTCCTAAATGGGAAAATAAGTTGGTGTTACCGTTAGTGTCCATGTGAAAGGCCAAATGACCATCGGACACTTCGTTGTATATGTTCTTTAATAAAAAATATAATGGCCTGGTCAGTCATAGACGGTAAGTTCGATTGCATTTGTAAGACCTAAGAAGTCTGTCTTCGTGCTCCCTGTGTACTGTGTTGTCTGTGTATTCTGTAGCATCTGCATGAAGTACTGTGTGCAGCCTCAGGAGCTTGGTTTTCTACTCCGAGCATATCGTCATGTGGCTCTCAAGAAGGAGAGTGTGCTGTGGTGTAGCGGCATTGATATGCTTCACTGCTATCAGAGCAGTTCAATGCAAAAGCTTTGTTCCTTTTGTGTGAGCTGCACCACATCGAAATACTTCACTGGTATCATAGCAATTTGACAGAAAAAGCTTTGTTCCTTTTGTGCGAGCGAAGCGAGCACCCTCCCCCCAAGGCTTACGACTAAGGTGGCAACCAAGGCATATACCTTGGCATACCTTGTCATCCGAGTCACCGAAGTCATCGTTGGCATGGTTGGCTGTGCACAAAGGAGGACCTCAATGATCAAGGAAGATAGAGGTTCCCAGTACTTCCCTGGAGGTCACCCATCCCAGTATTGTTCCCCCTAGAGCCCGCTTAACCGTGGCAATCTCTTGCCACTAAACTACACTCTTGTGGTCTCTAAAGAAGGGGAAAGACTAAGCTTGACATTACCTTGAACATGTTTTGGTCCCTCAAAGATTCATTCTTTGCTTTCAAAGCCTATTTTTGAAGCATTTTCTGGGTGTCTTTTGGAGCCATTTTGGGGTACTTTTGCACATAGTTCTCTTCACACAGGTCCACGAACATCAAGAAGAGTGTTCTTTGTACTTCTCCAACAATAAATATCAACCTTTAGGGCTGGGTTTTCAGCCACACTTGCAAAACTACAAGTTTCTGGAAAGGTTTTCAGGTTTGGTGGGAGCAACTGCTGCAAATTTATGCGGGTCTTTTGAACCTAAAACATCAGAGTTGGCAGACACTTGCAGGTGTTATGGGCTAGTTTTTGGGTTGTGCATTCAGCCTTTTAGTGTCATTTTACTACATATATTGAGCACATACACACCATGTATGCTTCTGTGGATACCGCTTATGTACGTCCATGTGGTCATTGATATAGCGGTTACGTTCTTGCATAAAGCCTTTTACATTTGAAAAAGAGGGTCGTGGTGAGATTTTCTTAACTGGGAGACACCCACATGTCAGGGTCTCTTTGATGATGCAGGTGGAAGACTTACCCAGCCTGGCCATAGGAATGTATGATGGTTGTTCATAGGTGCTCGATAAGCCTAGTTGGATTCTATTGGGTAACTAATTATATGAAGTGGAGTCTGTGATTCACTATGCAGGTAAACATGTCAGTACTTGCAGTTTTATGATATTTTGACACTAGTCATATGCTCATTTTGTAGAGGATACTCTGGCAAAATTTTTCCAGATTCTTGGTTTAGTCAACTATACAATGGTTGATTTACTCTTTGATACACTTATTCATTGGTGTTTGGACTCTTCTAGCTCCATTATCATTCTATTCAGTTCTCTACCATCATGGCATCAGAGGTCTCAGGCACATTTGGTGGATCAGGGTCTAGTGCCATTGTTCCAAGGAGGAGCTATAACTTGTAGTGCAAAGACCATTTTGAGATCGGAAAATTTGATGGCTCAAACTTTGCTCTATGGAAGAATAAGATTAAAGATGTGCTGATTCAAAGGAGGCGACGGAAGCTAGTAAATGGGATTTCAAAGAAGCTTGTTGACATGGATGAAGATGAATGGGATGAGTTAGATGAAATGGCCAGGTCTATCATTTGCTTGCACGTGGTAGATAATGTTTACTTTACAATATTAGACTATGAAAGTGCAGAGGAGCTTTGGAAGAAGTTATGCAATACATATGAAAAAGAGACGGCATCAAATAAAGTGTATCTGATGAGAAAATTATATGACCTTCGCACGAAGGACATAGATAGTGTTGTTGCTCATCTAAATGAGTTTGATGCTATATTCTCCTAGTTACAGGCTTAGAAAATGTATGTGGATAACGAAATGAAAGTAGTATTGTTGTTATGCACCCTGCCATCATCATGGGATACATTTTGCATAGCTATTAACAATAGTGCACCTGGTGGTAAACTCGTCAATGATGACATATGTGGAGCACTCTTGAGTGAGGAGATTCATAGAAAATCTATGGTTGGCACTCAGAGTGGAGATGCATATAATGTTTGTGATTCTTAGCAAGGAAAGAATCAACAACATGGCAAGAGCAAGAACAAGGAAAAGAATGGTCAACGGAATAAGAGTAGAAGTAAATCAAGGAAGAGGGATATCGAATGCCATTATTGTCATAAGAAAGGACATATGAAGAAAGATTGTTATGCATTAAAGAATGCTAAAGGTAAAGGACAGAGCGTTGATGGGCATGTTGAACAATTACCTGCACCACCTACTTCGACTATGAAGATTGAAGAAATTAATGCTATTTCGCATGATGTTGATGTGTTGACACTTGATAGTACTGTGCCATCTGAGGCGCTTATGGTTGATTCTCTTTCCCACACATGGTTGCTAGATTCTAGTGCTTCTTTTCATGTGACACCACATAAAGAATGGTTCTCTAATTATGCAGCAAAGTCTCTTGGTACTGTGAGACTTGGTGACTCTTACGAGTGTGATGTTGTGGGGATTGGAGATGTGCTTGTGCAGTTCATTGATGGTTCAAAATTTACTATGCATAATGTATGCGATGTACCTCAGTTATCACGTAGTTTGATGTCAGTTGGTCAACTTGATGACCTTGGTTACAAGGTGGTCTTCTATGCTCAGTCCTTTCGCATATCAAAGGGCAATATGGTTATTGCAAAAGGAAGCAAAGTTGGCTCACTTTATCCTTTATTTGTATCACAGAAAGAACACTTGTTAGCTTTTACTGAACAGCCTATGGCTTGTATTTGGCATGGTCGTTTGGGTCATATATCTCGTAGTGGAATGGAAAATCTTTCTCAATTTTGGCTACTTACGTGTGTTATCTTTCTTCGATTTTTCATTTTGTGAGCATTGTCAATATGGAAAGCAAACTAGAAATGTGCATAGAATGCACATTGACTCTTCAATTCAGCCTTTAGATCTTGTTCATACAGATGTGTGTGGTCCTATGCCTACTAGGTCCTTAGGTGGTTCTCTCTACTTTGTCACTTTCATAGATGATGCTACTAGAAAAGTTTGGGTATATCCTATCAAATCGAAGGATGAGGTATTCCCTACTTTCAGAAAATGGCTTGGTTCAATTGAGACTAAAAAAGGAACTAAGCTTAAGGCTTTATGTTCAGATAATGGGAGTGAGTATACCTCACATGAATTCAGCCTTTTCTGTCAGTCCAGAGGGATTCATAGAGAGTTTACAGCTCCTTATGCCCCAGTATAGAATGGTGTAGCTGAGAGGATGATTAGAACTATTCAAGATAGAGTAGTCTCTATGTTGCATCATGCAAACCTCTCACAAGGCTTTTGGGCAGAAGCAGTATTGACTGCAGTTCATGTGATTAACCTTTCGCCTAGTACTTCCAAAGGTCTGAAAGTGGCTCAAGAGTTGTGGACATGGAAGCCACCATTTTATGATCATCTTTGAGTTTTTGGGTGTGAAGCATGTTCATATACCCAAGAATCTTAGACAAAAGTTGGACCATAAGTCAAAGAAATGCATTTTCCTTGGATATGGTCGAGAAGGAAAATTTGGATATCGCTTATGGGATCTTGAATCACCGACAGTGATCAGAAGTAGTGATGTCATTTTCAATGAGTCTAAGATGCATAAGCAACCCATTAAGGAGGTTGAAGTGAGAAGAGTGGTGTTTGAGGATACTAGTCCTCTAGTTAGCATGCATAAAAATGCTGCACATAGGGATGTCCAAGAGAATGTCCATTCAGATCAGTATGCACATGCTCCTGTTCAGCAACCATTGAGACGTTTTGCACGTGTCTCACATCAACCTGATAGATATGTTCCAGGTTTAGATTTTGTTATGCTAACAGATGTCGGTGAGCCTTCTTGCTACAAAGAGGCTATGCAGACAGAGGATCATGTCAAGTGGGAGCGTGCCATGAAGAGTGAGTTGCATTCTATTCACAAGAATGGTACTTGGGTTTTAGTAACTTTCCCAAAGGGCAAGAAAGCTTTACCATGTAAATGGGTATATAAGCTGAAATTCACATCACATAGTGCTTCTCCAAAGTATAAAGCACGACTCATTGCAAAGGGTTTTACGCAACAACATGGTGTTGATTTTGAGGAAATCTTCTCTCCAGTGGTCAAGATGACTACCCTGCGCATGTTGCTTGGATTCGTTGCAATAGAGGACTTAGAGCTAGTCCAAATGGATGTGAAAAGTGATTTCTTGCATGGATATCTTACAGATGAGATCTATATGGAACAACTAGAGGGTTATGTAGTTCTTGGCAAGGAAAGTCTAGTTTGTAAGCTTAAGAAGAGCTTATATGGACTTAAACAGTCCCCTTTCACTTGCTCAGTGATACTCAGCGTGCCATTGCTTTGGCTAAGAATCCGGTCTATCATGCAAAGACCAAGCACATTGAGGTGAGGTATCACTTCATTAGATTGCTTAGCCACTAAGCACATTATTCTTGAGAAGCTTCACACTCAAGATAATGTTGCAGATGCTTTGACTAAAGCTCTACCACAGGATAGCTTTCAACACTGTTGTCACTTGATGGGGGTTACTTGATTCTTGATCTTACACAGTCACTTGTATACTGTGTAACATGCCCATTAGGTGGGAGTATAGTTTGTACACTTACACTCAGGTATTCTTTATCATTCCTTATTTTTCTCCCACACTACAAGAAAAAGGGGGGCGTAGCGACGCCCCCAAATTGGAAACAAAAATGGAAACCGTCGCTTATGCGACGAGGTCGTCACATAAGCGACGGTAAAAATTTCAAATTTTTTTTCCCCGACCTTCGTCGCATAAGCGATGCTAGCATCGCTTATGCAATGCTAATTAGAGAGCGTCGCTAATTTTGTCGCTGCCTAGCGATGCTGTGAGCGACATTGGTAAACTGCAGAGCATCGCATATGCGACGCTTTGGAATGTAAAAAAAAAATTTGATTTCTCTCGGCACATTTGTGCCGGGACTTGGACGCAAACAAGAAGAGACCGAGAGAGAGAGAGAGAGAGAGAGAGAGAGAGAGAGAGAACGCGAGAGAGAGAGAGAGAGGGCCGCACAAACTAACAACAAGCAGGTATGCGCACACACACACACTTACACACACATACATATGTACACACACACATATACACACATACACACACACATACACATAGACACACACACACATACACACAAATACACACACATATACACACACATATACACACATACACAAATAAGGTTGCATACACACATGCACACATAATGCATACACATGCACACACATATACACATACATATACACACACATACACAGACACATACACACACACATACACACACACATATACACACACATACACACACACATACACACACACATACACACATACACACACATATATGCATACACACACATATATGCATACACACACATAGAGAGAGACATGCACACACATACACATACGTGCATACATAATGCATATGCATATGCGTACATACATACATACTTACATGCATACACACACATATGCATACATAATGCATATGCATATGCGTACATACATACATACTTACATGCATACACACACATATGCATGCATACATACACATACATAATGCATATGCATACATACACATACATAATGCATACACACACATATGCATACATAATGCATACACACACATACACACATATGCATACATACACACATAGACACATACACACATAGACACATACACACACATAGACACATACACACACATAGACACATACACACACATAAACACATACACACTCATAGACACACACACACATACACATAGATGCGCACACACATACACACACATATACACACATACACACATGGACACATACACACATAATGATGCATTCACACACATACACATGCATACACACATAGACACACATATACACACACATATACACATATACATACACACTCATAGACACACATAATGATGCATTCACACACATACACATGCATACACACATAGACACACATATACACTTACACATCCAAACATACACAATCATAGATACACATTCATACACACACACATCCAAACATACACACTCATAGACACACACACACATACACACAGACGCGCACACACATACACACACATATACACACACATACACACATAATGATGCATTCACACACATACACATGCATACACACATAGACACACATATACAAACACATACACACACATACACACATACACATACATATATGCATACACACACACATAGAGAGACCTACACACACATACACATACATGCATACATATGCATACATAATGCATATGCACATACACACACATAGACACATACACACACATAAACACATACTCATAGACGCGTAGCGACACATACACATAGACACACACACATACACACACATATACACAAACACATACACACATACACACATAATGATGCATACACACACATACACATGCATACACATGCATATGCATACATACATGCATACACATACACATAAACACATACACACACATAGACACATACACACATACACACTCATAGATACACACACATACACATAGACACACACACATACACACACATATACACACACATGCACATATAGACACATACACATGCATACACACACATACACATGCATACACACATACAGACACATATACACACACATACACACATATACATGCATACACACACACATAGAGAGACATACACACATAAACACATACATGCATACATAATGCATATGCATATGCATACAATGTACATACATACTTACATGCATACATAATGCACATGCATAGATACATACACACACACAAACACATACACACATAGACACATACACACACATAAACACATACATACTCATAGATACACACACATACACATAGACACACACACACATACACACACATATACACACACATACACACATAATGATGCATACACACACATACACATGCATACACACATACAGACACATGTACACACACATTCACACACATATATGCATACACACACATAGAGAGAGACATACACACACGTACACATACATGCATACATATTGCATATGCATATGCATACATACATACTTACATGCATACATAATGCACATGCTTACATACACATACATAATGCATACATACACACATATGCATACATAATGCATATGTATATGCATACATAATGCATATGCATATGCATACATACATACTTATATGCATACATAATGCACATGCTTACATACACGTACATAATGCATACACACACACATACACACATAATGATGCATACACACACATACATATGCATACACACACATATGCATACATACATGCATACACATACACACACATAGATACATACATACACATAAACACATACACACTCATAGACACACACACATACACATAGACACACACACATATACACACACACATACACACATAGACACGTACACACGTAATGATGCATACACACATACGCATGCATACATAGACACACATAATGATGCATACACACACATACATATGCATACACACACATATGCATACATACATGCATACACATACACACATAGACACATACACACACATAGATACATACATATACATAAACACATACATACTCATAGACACACACACATACACATAGACAACACACACATATACATACACACATACACACATACACACATAATGATGCATACACACACATACACATGCATACACATACATATGCATACATACATGCATACACATACACACATAGACACATACACACACATAGATACATACATACACATAAACACATACACACTCATAGACACACACACATACACATAGACACACACACACACATATACACACACAAACACACATAGACACTTACACGCATAATGATGCATACACACACATACACATGCATACACACATACAAACACATATACACACACACATACACACATACACACATATATGCATACACACACATAGAGAGACATACTCACACATACACATACATGCATATATATACATACATAATGCATATGCATATGCATACATACATACATGCATACATACACACACACACATATACACATACATACACACACATACACACATAGACACATATACACATAATGATGCATACACACACATACACATGCATACACACATACACACATATACACGCACATACATACACACACACATGCATACATACACATACTTAATGCATACACACTTACATATGTACACGTATATATATTGATTTCTAACCATTTTGTTTTATATGTTAGGTATTATGGATCCCAGTAGAGAAAGAAAGGCGAAACTCACTCTCATAAAAAGTCTTATGAGAGCAAGAGTTCCGTCTGATACTCTAGGGGCCATAATGCGTGATTACTCAGAGATGTCTGATGAGGAGCTGGATTATACGATCCAGATGCTGACCCAGCGATTAGACGAGGGCTCTTCTGCGGCTCCACATGCAGGAAGAGAGCTAGCTGCTCATAGGTATGTTTTCTTTTCATAAACTTTTTTAATGATATTATAACACATATTTTTATTTATTTCTATCTATCTATTTTCATGACACCTATACCACCTCCAACACGTGATAGTAGAGCAAAGTTGCCTATGAGGACATGCATAGGCACCTTAGGACTAGAGTGCGACATAGAGCCAAAGGGGAACATTGTGTACATAGGGAATGGATTGGAGTTCAAGAGAAGAATGCGGGCACTATGCGACTCTTACCTGTGTTTTATCCACTTACCGTGGAAGTAAGTAAAAGTTTTACATATAAATTGAAATATATATCTTATGTTTTATTTACATTATGTTTTTTATTTTTGTAGTGAGCATGATGAGAGGGATAAAAAATATGTGCTTAGTTCACTTGAGACAGAGTTTGGGACAGGATGGTCGCTTAAGTGGTGTTTAAAAGAGATGCGGACACTTATGGCTCATCGTCGCGACAATGCACGATATGCACTACTTTTATGTATATATATGTGGATATGAGTATGTGTGTTTATGCATGTATGTATGTATATGAGAGAGAGAGAGTGAGACTAGAGGTATAAATACGTGCATACACACACATATACATCATACATGCACATTTACACACATATACATATACATGCACATTTATACATACACACACATACATGCACATTTTTACACACCCATACACATGCAATGTTACACACATATAATGAATACACATAGACACATGCACATACTCACATACACGTACACATACTCACATACACATACACATGCATAATCATATGTACACACACATAGACTCATATATTCATATTTACATGCATATATACACACAAAACACATGCATATGCACATATAGATACACATACATACACAACACATGCATACACATAAATAAATAAATAAATAAATCCTATTTCAAAAATCCTAAATTGAAAACACTAATTTCGATATTAGGATTTTGAAATCCCTAATTTAAAAACTCTAATTCAACCTTTTAGCCATATGTTTGAAGTATATGTACACCTCCGACGTCCTACTAGAGAGATGTCTCTCCTCCCAACCTTATGCCTCTATATATAGCTACTCGAATCAACGAGGATCATAATATATGTAATATATACACATCATGTAGATAGGATACATAAATATAAAATGGAGTAGATATATTATGCATCACACATACATGCCTAAATGCACACATAAATATATATATACATACTAACATATTTACATGTACACATTTACACATAGACATATATACATATATACATGTACACATCACATATACATGCCTACATGCACACATAAACATATATATACATGCATACATATGTACATGTACATATTTACACATAGACACATATACATATATACATGTACACAATTATAAACACTTGCATATATTACATGAATACATTAATATTTTACATAAATGCATATGCATATATACACATATGCATATTTAACACATGTATACATATATCACACACATGCAAACACATACATATACATGAAATACATATATATGCATACTAACATATGTATACATATAATACACATGAATACACACACATATGCATACATACATGATAAAAATTTGCTCCTCGAAGATAAAGCTATATATAAAATAATTAGGCATACCCCCGAGCTTCATGTTCTAACTTAGAAGAACATGATTTCATCTCTCTAATAGGATTCATCGTTATTCAAGTTAATAAAAAAAACCTATTATCTGATATCCATTCAGAAGCTTCAAGTTATTGATCGATAACTAGAGTAGAATTTACTATCTAATCTGCTCATATGTTTTCATTATTGCCATCATTTTGGTAAGACATCAATATAGTCTCATCTTCATTATCCTTGTTGATTTCATTTAATTCTTCTATTGTTAAATCTATGTTCTCATGAATCACATCATCTATTGATGGATTAATATCTATTTCTGGTAATTCCTCTTCCTCATCAGTAGAATCAGCATGTAGAGAATTATCCTCTTCATCAAAAAGATTAGTATCATTATCACGTATAATGATTCTAATTTCTATTTCAGATGTTGATGTATCAGTATTTGATGCTGAATCATCAAGAGGACTTTCTTCGATCTCTCTAACAATACACTGTTCAAACAATGACCTACCTCTAGGTTGCACATGAATGACTTGCCACCAAGGATGAGCATCTGAGTTTTTATAAAAAAATGCTTGTTCAATATGCCTAGGAAGAATATATGGTTCTTTAGTAGATCGCATAACCTTGGAAGAATCAATTGCCCAAAACCCAGATAATTCCTTTCTTAATGTAGAATTACTACCTTTATACTCCGCTCAAAACCAGTCAACCTTCAAAATGACCTATCAAAATATATAACAACAAAAACCCATTATTAGGTGCTTAAAAAAATAACTAACTCTAAAAAAAATATATATAATTTTTTCTACCTGTTATTTCGTAGATACCAACAATAGTTCCTACGTAACCAAGTTCGCTATCTATAAGGTTCGTGTCTTTTGAGCTAGCACGTGATAGTTGCTTGAAAGAAGCAACAATACTAGAATCCTTTGTCTTACGTAAAGAATCAATGGCTTTGATTCTAATATGTTGTCCAAAAGCCCACATATTAGTGAACATTCGAGCCTGCAAAATAAATTCAATTAGTAAATAGAAACTAATATACATATATGAAAAGAATAAAATATTATTTTAATAAAATTACCTTTCGTTCACAACCTATCATTAACTCTCTTTGCTCATCTGAGATTTCTTCATTATTTGTGTTGGCGCGTTGCAAACGACTATATAGCCAATCCGTGAAAGAAGGTATATTTGTAATCTCATTGTTATCGAGATTACGTCTAGATCTTTTGTTTTTTCGCCTTTTACTTCAGAGACTTTGAAGTTCCTCTCACTCGCTAAGGAATGATTGCATGCATTCGCTATTATATGCTACAAAAGTAGAACCATCATTTTTTTCTTGAAATGTATATAAGAATGGAACCCCCTTACCTGATAATACCTCATCTGTTATTTTTGAAGAAGACTCGTTGGTCCATGCACGTGGAGCTTCTTCATGAACTCTTTCAAGGTACTCACTAACGTAATACATGCACTCTTCAAGCATCCAACTCTTTGCCATGGATCCTTCTGGTTTTGCTCTTTGTCGCACATAACCTTTTAGTATTCCCATAAATCGCTCGACCCAAAACATCCATCGAGTGTTGACAACACCTGCAATCTCTATCTCATCTACAAGATGGACTAATAAATGAACCTGAATATCAAAAAATGAAGTAAGAAGTTCTTTTTCCATCAAACATAGTAGCTCTTTGCATTCACATTTTTTTTTTGGGATCGAATTTTTATCGATCTCTTTGGATGTAATCCACCTATACATATCATAAAAACAATTATAAAGAAGTTAATTAAAAAATAAAAGATATCCAATATTCATACATATTAAATATAAAAGTATCATAATTACCTTATAAGTGATCCAAGACGATAGATCACATCTCATACTTCTTTCGTTGTACATCCATCGATAACCAAAGGTAAAATGTGTTTCAAAAAGTTATGCCAGTCATGGGTCTTCAACCCAGATAAGCTCTTATCATCCATAGTAAACATGTTTTGAAACGATGCTCCATATCCTGTAGGAGTCTTAATCAATTGAATTCTATTGTTGATAGTCTGTATCTCTTTTGTTGTAAGTACCCAAGGAGCAGATGCATAAGTTGTTTCTTGTCGATGTCTATCAAAAACTGGCCATAACTTTGGTTTGCATTTTTTATCTTTCAAATCATTCCTTGATGTTGTGGTATCTTTTAGTCCAAGAAGATGCTGCCATAGTGAATAACCAGTATTTTTGAATATATGCATAGGATCAAGAAGGTGACATACTTTTAACTCTTTCCAATACTCCAAAGAATACCATATTGATATGTTCTCTGCGAGTGCCAATTTTCCTTTACCTCTGTTCACATACTCATTATCTGAATCATCATTGAAGATTTCTGCTTCTGGATCTATCAGAGGTCCATTTGTCCATTTTTTATACCAATCCATAGGCGTCATAGGTTTTGGATACTGGCCTGTTTCAAGCTTTCCATTAAAATGTATCGCTTCTCTTTTAGATCTTAATGGATGATCATCAAGCAAGAATCGTCGATGTCGAAGATAAATATTTTTGTTGAGATTCTTACTATAGATTGATCTCAACCAATCACCACAATATGGGCAAGATTTATAAACCTTAGTAGATATTCCTGCGTCATGGAAAATGATAAAAATATAATTAGATTAAATCATATTTATTTACATGCATATTGAATAAAAAAATTACATCAATACCTGAACAAACGCCATATCCAGGAAAATCGTGAATAATCCAAGCAACAATACCACAAACCGTAATATGTCTTTCATTGATGCTTTTCGATACATCAATGACATTAATACCTCTCCATAACTCTTGAAGATCGTCAATGAGAGGAGCAAGATATACATTCATATCTTAAACTTGTCTTTTGCCTGGGATTAAAAGTGAAAGCATTAAATGTTCCTTTTTAATGCTAAGATATGGCGGAAGATTGTAGTTTATGACTACCACTGGCCATGTTGACCATTTACTAGATTTCATGGAGAATGGATTAACCCCATCTAATGCAACTCCTAACTTTAGATTCTGTGGATTTTGTGCAAATTCAGGCCATGTAGAATCAATATGTTGAAAAGCAACACTATCATGAGGAATTCTGATTATTCCATCAATACTTTTGTGATCATGTCCCCAAGTCAAAAGCTTTGATAATTCGGGGCTTTGAAACATATGTCTAATCCGTGGAGCCAATGGAAAATGTCTCAATACCTTTTTTGGGATTTTACCTTCTTCACCCTTATATCGAGGAGATTGACATTTGGGACATGTAGAGTTTGCATATTCACCTCTATATAAAATACAATCGTTAGGACATGCATGTATACATTGATAATCTATACCAAGACTGTTGATTAACTTCTTCATTTCATCATGTGAGGTAGGAAGAATATTCTGACTTGGTAAAAACTTTTCAGATAATAACTTGTAAGTTTATCAAAAAAAGATATATTAAAAAAGGTAAATAAATAAATATACATATATACATGTAGGTTTTTATTCTTACTTTAGATAAGATAAGAACAAGAACTTGAATTGAATGGACATTTTTTGTCCGCGCATCTTTTAAAACTATTAATGCATCTTTCAAAATATTTACACAAAATTTGATTGTTTTGGATGGCAGGATACGATTGTTTGTTTTGGACACATGAAGTATGTACCTTCATTGAATGATTTGTCGATTCACACTTTGAAATTGAACATATGTGTGAATCGACAAATCATTCATATCCTCCAAAACAAACAATCGTATCCTGCCATCCAAACAATCGTATCCATTCAATTCAAGTTCTTCTTCTTATCTTATCTAAAATAAGAATAAAAACCTGCATATATATATATATATATATATATATATATATATATATATATATATATATATATATATATATATATTTATGTATATATATATTTATGTATATGTATATATAAGTAGATGGAAAATTGAAAATTATACCTTAATAGTGTCGAAACAGATACATTACTCCATCCAAAACGATTTTGAAGGTTGAGAATAAGTAAGCTCGCACTTAGTCGTGTCAAACGACTTCCTTCATATACATGCTTTAGACATTCCTCTCGAAGATATTTCTCATTTTTAGAAATATCAATGCTCTCACTGTCATTTTGATACCAATCCTCAATAAAATCTGCCATGCCATCATCTTCATCATTGTCACACAAATCTTGTACTTTATCGTCTTTTGAATATAGATCTTTCAACTTTGCATATTGCACAGGATTAGTTTTGCGTAGCCTCCTCATGGAAGCTTCTGAGAATCGTGGTCTTATTGGTAATTGTGAATGTTGTGGACGAATATCATCAACATCATACGTTGGAATCTACACATATAAATAAAACTCATTAGTATTCCATAAATGGATAAAAAGTAAACTTCAAATATAAAATTAAGTATATAACTTATTAAATATGGATAGAAAATTTTTATTCTCTCTAGCTAAAAGGTTTGGAGGTCTACACCATCCATAATTCACTAATAGTTCATCACCAGCATGTAATGTAGTAATGGCATTGACAACTATGTATCTTGATACATCTCTACTCATGTATGGTGATTCATGACTATTTTCATGCTCCTCAAATGTGCAATTAGTCATTGAACTATTATGTAACCCTCGACTACTATGTATTAAACTTGCTATATTTCCATGTGTGTAAGGTCTTCCATCAATATATAATCTTTCATTTTCTGCATGTAAAATCCTTCTACTAGTAAGGAATGTTGCGTTCAAGCATATTCCATAAGTACTCATGCTTTGAACATAACGTGAAAGTCGATGCCAATCTCCCCATCCATATATAGGACCACAAAATGACATAAGAGTGACTTCAGAGTTCGGAGGCACATACAAATCCTCTACAATAAAGAGACCACGACCAGCATTAGTAATAGTGGATGGAGCAATCATATAACGATTACCCCAAAAGTTGAAAACCTCTCCATCTAAAGGAAGTGGTCCTCTATTCCATCCTCCATATCTTCTTCTATCATATGTTTGTACTAAAGAACGATCACGAGCTGGCAATGGATAATCTCCAGCCGTTTCATTCTCTAAACCAGGAGGTAGAGGATTTCTAGAAACCTCTGCTTGTAATTAATGAACAACAAGTCCATGACGTGTACGAAGTATATTAACATTATGAGGAAAATCATCATCATCATCATCATCGAGCAAGTATTCATGTATATCAACAATAATTTGATTTTATATATGGTTTTTAAATAAAATAATGACATTAATATATATATAGAAAATACATACCCAAGCATTATCACGTTGACTAGGTGATGGTGCACGCTCAAAAGTACCATACTCTGCCTCATGTTCAATACATTCCAATCGTGGTCTTCGATACGTGCCATAACAAGAGTTACACCAACATATAATATGCTCTTCATAGTAAAATTCATCATAATTCCTATCGGAGGACACATGTGAAGTTGTTGCATGGGTAGGAGGTGGTGGAGTACCCTCTGAGCTTGATCAGAATCTGCACATGATAAGAAACATAAAAAAAAAAAAAGTTATGTATCCATCAAATATATTTAAAATTAAATATTTCATATACTTACAGTATAAAGTCGTTGCACGAAGAGGAGACGGTGGTGGAGTTCCATCTGATTGATCGGAATCTACAAATAATGGTATTTGATATTAATAATTATTATCTACATAAACAAAAAATTCACATATACATATTTACACATACACACATATACACATTTACACATACACACATATTCACATATACACAACTACATATTATTGTGGGATAAATGCATGTATTTTGTATGAATGAGTGTATATGCATGCATGTGTGTGTACGTATATATGTGGATATGTATATGTATGTTTATGTTATATGTATGTATATGTGTATATGTATACATATATGCATGCATATATGTTTGCATGTATATGTGTATGTGGGTATGTGTATGTGTATGTGTATGTGTGTGTATATATGTGTATTTATTCTGACTTTTTTTCTGTTTGAGATTAAATTAACAGGAGATATTGTATGGTCGAAAAAAGTAAGAGGCGAGCTAACATACCACCTGAGTCGTGGCAGTTTTTTCGTAGACAGCTACGTCTTCAGGAATCATTTCCTCAGCAGAAGGTACACAAATTAATAGTTTATATTTATAATTTTTATATGTTTTAGTAATTTTTTACATTTAATTTATGTATTTTTTTTCTTGAATAAGCAGGCTGCTGCAAAGAAGAGAGTGGAGTCGGGCCACACATCGCACCTAGGCCAAATGGGCCATAATGGTTTTGTAGCTACCTTTGTAAGTATATGTGTTATTGTGAGTATATTTTTTATTTTAGTTAAAATGCAAGCAACTAATGTTTTTTATTTGTTTCATTGCAACGGAAGGATTATGACCGATATCCTACGAAACAGGAGATCGAGTATGCTACACATTTTGGATATCGGCGTTTGAGCGAGTATATGCAAGATCATCCTGATGCCTTTGTGAGTATTTTTAAATTTTATATAATTATTTTGTTTTTATGAATGTTTTAATTATTTTATTTATTTATGTTTGTTATATGTAATACAGGAGTATTATGGAGAGACAAATATGGATGAGGTGGAGAGACAAACACAGGAGGGACGATCTCGATCGTCACAAGGTGATCATGACGATGAGGATGAGGAAGATCAGAATGATCATGATATTGCTGCTGATGATGATGATCATGATGATGATGATTAGGATTTTAGTTGATTATGACATTGGATTATATGTATTTACATTGATATATATATATATATATATATATTATTTCAGTTATGTTTTGAATTGTGTGTATGGTATTAAGTAATGAAGAGTTTTGTTCTATTGATTGTTATTATTGTTTATATTAGGCATGTGTTTTAATACTTTAATTATGTATGTGTGTGTATATGTATGTATGTGCATGTGTATGTGTGTGTATATGTATGTATGTGCATGTGCATGTATAAGTGTATATGTGTGTATGAGTATGTGCATATGCATGTGTATGTACGTATGTGTATATGTATATGCATGTATATGTATAACTCTATGTGTATATGTGTGTATGTGCATGTATATGTGTATATGTAGGTATGTGCATGTGTGTGCATGTGTATATGTGTTTTAATACTTTAATTATATAATTCATTCATATGTGTAAACCTAAGTGTATATGTATGTGTGTGTATATGTATGTATGTGCATGTGTATGTGTGTATATGTATGTATGTGCATGTGCATGTATAAGTGTATATGTATGTATCAATATGTGCATGTTCTTGTGTATGTGTGTGTATATGTATATGCATGTATATGTATAACTCTATGTGTATGTGTGTGTATGTGCATGTATATGTGTATATGTAGGTATATGCATGTGTGTGTGCATGTGTATATGTGTTTTAATACTTTAATTATATAATTCATTCATATGTGTGTACCTAAGAGTATATGTATGTGTGTGTATATGTATATATGTGCATGTGTACGTGTGTGTATATGTATGTGCATGTATAAATGTATATGTGTGTATGAGTATGTGCATGTTCTTGTGTATGTGTGTGTATATGTATATGCATGTATATGTATGTGTGTGTACATGTATATGCATGTATATGTATATGTGTGTATATGTATATGTATATGTGTATATGTATATGGATGTGTATATGTATGAAACATGCATGTGTATGTGGATGTGCATATACATGTATTTGCATATATGTTAATGTGTGTATGTGTGTGTGTGTGTATATATATATATATATATATATATATATATATATATATATATATATATATATATATATATATATATATATATAATGCATGCATGGACGTCTTTTTATGTGGTTGTAGGAATGTTTGTGCATATGCATGTGTATATGTGTGTATGTCTAAGTGTATGTGCACATGTATCTATGTGTATATATGTGTGTGTATGTGCATGTGTATATATGTGTGTGAAAGTGCATCTTCATCATGTATAAGTGTATGAGTGCATATCAATAAGTGTGAGTATGCTACGTAATGAAAAGAACACAATTCAAATGATCTACAAAGAATAGAAATTATACTTACAATTGTTAGCCATACTTTTTGCTTGGTTAGCTTCTTGAATAATCTGCAATAAAGAGAGAAAGAAAAGAGAGAGAGAGAGAGAGAGAGATCTAGAGAGAGAGAGAGATCTAGAGAGAGAGAGAGAATTCAAAGAGAGAAAGATGTAGAAAGAGAGAAACAAAGACAGAGGGAGACAATAAGAGAGAGCTTAGGCAAAACAATAATTCTGCATATACTTGCTTCAGCTCATAAGCGCAGCGCAATTGTGAACGTTGGAGAGCTCTTCGATCGGATGCGTGAAAATGCCGATCGCAGAGCCTCCAACGTTTTAATTTTTGTCCGTCAACACATCGTCGTGTAAGCGATGTTATTCGTCGTCGAATACGCGACAATTTTTAGCGTCGCTTATGCGACGGCATGTAACGTCGCCTATGCAATGCAGGAAAGCGTCACTTATGCAACACTTTTAAATTGCGTCGTTTTAGCGATGTTGTATGGGAACGTCGCAATCCCGTCGCATCACAAGTCGCAAATCCCGTCGTTTTATGCATCGTTTAATTGACGGTCGGCGCGCGACGCTAATTACGATGCAAGTTGCAATTTTATAACGACAAAATTTTGTCACCTTAACCGTCGCTATACGCCCGTATTCCTTGTAGTGCCATAGTTACTTACACTCATAGTTTGTATACTTACACTCAGGTATTCTTTATCATTCCTTATTTTTCTCCCATAGTTACTTTGGCCATATTGGCCTTTAGTGGGAGATTGTTACCGTTAGTGTCCATGTGAAAGGCCAAATGGCCACCAGACACTTCCTTGTATATGTTTTTTAATAAAACATATAGTGGCTTGGTCAGTCACAGACGATAAGTTTGACCGCATTTGTAAGACCTAAGAAGTCTATCTTCGTGCTCGTTGTGTACTGTGTTTTCTGTGTATTCTGCAGCATCTGTGTGAAGTACTGTGTGTGGCCTCAGGAGCTTGGTTTTCTACTCCGAGCATATCATCGTGTGGCTCTCAAGAAGGAGAGTGTGCTGTGGTGCAGCAGCATCAAAATACTTCAGTTGGTACCTGTCCTAACCTTCGGACCCACAAATAAGAATGTGAGAATGAACAAAGAAGAAATTGTAAGATCACAAAACTATCAAATTTTGGCAAGAAGCATGTACAAACAAGATACAGAGGGTGTATTAGCTTGTTGTGTTGAGGAGGTTGCAACAAGCCCATGAAGGGTTGCTAGGGAATCACTATTCTAAAGAACGAACATTACAAAATCTGAAACGTTTAGGAGTGTATTGGCCTAGTATGGACAAAGAAATACATGAGTGGATTAAGAATTGTCCAATGTGCCAAGAGAGACCCCCAGAGGAGTATGCTACCCTTTATCACGTATCGTTAATTCCATAATATTGTGCTCCATTGGTAGAATTTATAAGGTCGGGAACACTACCCAAGGATGCTAGTCTAGCGAGAAAACGATGTGTGGAGCAAGAGGCTCAGGACTATGCCCTAGTAGGAGATAACCTATATTGAAGAGGCAAAGATGGTAACCTATATTGAAGAGGCAAAGATGGTTACTTGAGATTGTGCATTCACGAATCAAACTTTCTGAGAGTCTTAGAAATTGCACACAACGGTGTTCAGGTGGACACTTTGGGCCTGATCGAGTAATTAAGGCCATTCTATTCTCAGGACTTTGGTGGCCAACTCTTCATATGGATGCGCATACCTATGTGAAGAGATGTGACACATGCCAATGTGCACAATATCTGATCAGAAAAGACGAGATGCCTTTGAGGCCAATGATGGGAGGACGTGCATTCTCAAAGTGGGTTATAGACTTTGTAGGTCCTATTAACCCCCCCAGCTAGAAACTCCCATGCAGAGTATACTGTAGCCACAAATTACCTTACAAAGTGGGTAGAAGTAAAAGCCACGACAAAGAACGATGCTCAAACGATGGCCAAGTTCTTATTTGAGAATGTGTTCACTCAATATGGGTTACCAATAGAGTTATTGAGTGATAGAGGTACACACTTCTTGAATGATGTCATTGAAAACCTTCTCCAAGAATTCTTGGTGGTACATAAGAAGTATGCCCCTATCATCCACAAGCTAATGGAAAAGCCAAAAGCACAAATAAGATCCTATGTAATGTATTGACAAAATTGGTAAATAATAAATGCTCTGATTGGGTAAAACAACTTCATCATGTTGCTTGGGCTTCGAGTTGTCTACAAAACGGTACTCAATGCCACCCCATTTCAGATGGTCTTCGGACAGCATGTTGTGTTACCATTAGATTTCTTGATCTCAACTTTAAAAGTAGCACAAGAGCATGAGTGGAATGGACACGAGTTGTGATCCAGGATATTTGATCTAGAACACTTAGGTGAGACGAGGCTACAAGCGACAACAGGCATATATGCTACAAAGAAAAGACAAAAGGCATACTTCGATGCACACATCAAAGATAAAGGATTGAAAGAGGGAAACCTAGTGTTGGTTTATACACTAAAGCAACATGTTCATAAATTGGAAAAACAAGGATATGGACCCATGATCAGTAATAGAATTTCCACTAGCGGTGCGGTTCAATTGGCTACTCTAGAAGGTGACATCTTGCCAAGCTATATTAGTGGATGCCGAGTCAAGCTATATCAAGAACCTCTTATAGAGGATATGCTAATGAGACTCAACACTACAAAGAAGCGAAAAGAAGAAGAGTTAAGGGTTAGAGAAGAGGCATAGACAGAGGCTAGAGAGTGCATTAGGAGAAATAAATTAAGGCAACAAGGCCTAGAGGTCAATCCCAATGCCCCAAGATATCACATGGCCACATGCCAAACATCAGGTGTAAATGCTCCTTGAATAATCGACCAACGTCCTTTTGTGACCATAGAGATAGGACAAGGAAAGAGTGTAAGGATTTTGAGAGCATTGATTGACTTAGGTGCGTCAACTAGTGCAGTTCGACTTTCATACTGCCAAGATTTGCAGCTGAACATCAAGTCCATAGAAGCCTATCTCATAGGATTTGGACGTGTGGAAACCCCTTGTTTGGGTGAGGTGGACCTTCCCATCTACCTTCAAGATGTCCCAATGACAGTAAAAATGCTAGTGTTTCAAATTGAGGACCTTATGGAACCACTTGTCCTGGGCCAAGACTGGATCTATGACCATGCAGTCAGCTTAAACCTAAGAAGTCAACTTCTATAAGTTTGGGTACATGAACAATGCATTACACTAGAATTAGAGAATTGCATGATCACAAATCCATGAATCACACAGTCTCTTGGTTCTATCGAGACTAATCCTAGAGAAGAAGATGTTGTATGTGTCAAAAGCTCTATGATGTAGAAGGAGTCAATCATGGAAGGACAGACTCGAAGGCGCATGGATCTCTCTTCTTTTTCAAAGACTAATGCAGTCACAACAATTCAACCAAAGAGGCAAGCGAAATAGTACAAGACAACCGCTGTATCAAATAGACAAAGAGCATTCAAGAAGAAAGTCGTTCCAGGCATGACGCATATCTGTGTACGAAAAGGAGAACAACCACCAATGTTGCCACAACAATTCCCATTTAGGCAAGCCAATCAGGCCAAAAGAAGAACTAAGCAACTAGGACAAGCTCAATCACAAGATATCTGACAAGTTTGGGTGCCTAAAAAATTAGTTGCAGCTCAACAAGGGTGATAACACATGTGGGTACCCAAGGAACTCTTACATGCACAAAATCATATGGCCTCACTCTCGAGAAAAGTCTCAACAATGAATCTAAGGAAAAGCATGGGTCACAACCAAACATAGAAATCAAAAGAAGATCAACTTACTGCTCTGGAAAATGTAAGGAGACAAGCAACAAGGCTATGGGTTTGGAAGCCAAAAGCACTAGTAGGCCCCACAGAATCAAAGAACCAACCACGAGGGATACAAAATGTAAGAAACCATCCAAACATGAAGAGGCCATAGGTGATCTATACGCAACCGAACACAATATTGAAATGGATCCCTACAAGGAGGAATGATCAGTCATCATTCAACCATGGATGAATTGCATAATTTCGAGATCCATTGGATACCTCCAAACAAAGATTGTGTCAAGTCTACAAGTGACATAGGAAGCCTCGACGTGCGACAACCATGTGCCTTTGGCATAACCCTGTCTTTTGCACCATTCAGGTCATGCATTTCTAGAGTATGCATAAATATAGGGCCACATTACGTGTTGGAGTTAGACGTCTGCGGAAGCACGCGAACAACACAAGGAAGAAGAAGAAGCTTGGAGCACAACACACAATACTGAATGTATTACTAGAGAATGTACAAAGATAAGTAGCCCATTAGGGCAATAGGCGTATATACAAGCCGGGGGAAAAAAACCTCCTAAAGAGGGAAAAAAACCTCCTAAAGAGGGAAAAAAGTGCCCCGGCGGTCCTAGTGTGTTCACACACATCACTACCTAAATATATCAACAAATGCCCCAAGCCCAAAGCTTTGCGGAAAGCTTCAAACTTCTCCCTAGGCCTCCCTGACATAGTGATAATGCACCTCAATGTGCTTAGTGCGAGCATGGAACACAGGGTTCCTCGCAACTGCCAATGCGCTCTGACTGTCAGTGAAGATGGTGGTGGCAGAAGACTGGCCAACACCCAAATCAGCCATAAGGCGTCTGAGCCCCACACACTCAACAGTCGCTATGAAAGCTGCCCTATACTTAGCATCACAACTGGAAGTGGCCACAATAGGCTGCTTCTTGCTCAACCAAGATATACATGAGCTACCAAGCATGAAGCAAAAACCACTGGTGGACACACGAGTGTCATAGCAACCAGCCCAATCAGAGTCAGAAAAAGCATGCAAATCTGGCGGTAGTGATCCCCCCTTGGGATAGAACAACCCAAGTAGCCGAGTACCACTCAAGTAGCGAAAGATGCGCTTAACCGCCTTCCAATGCGTGACTCCTAGGCAATGCATAAACCTGCTCATCTATGAGACAGCAAACTGAATATCTGGCCGAGTAATGCATAAGTAAATCAAGCATCCAACAACCTGCTGATAGAGAACAACATCAAATGCATCTCCAGCATCATGAAGACTCAATCGTAAACCTGTCTCCATAGGAGTGGCAATAGGCTTAAAGTCTTCAAGGCCAAAACGCTGCAATAATGTGTCAATATATTTCGTTTGACACAAAGCCATTCCACCATCAACTTGCATAAACTGAATGCCCAAATAGTGATGCAAATGCCCCAAATCAGACATCTCAAATGAGGCATGCAAATCAGCCTTGAAATCAGCAATATGCTTCTCAATAGGACCAGTGAGCAGCATGTCATCAACATAGACAACAATGATCAGAAGCACATCATGAGCACGCTTAACATATAAGGTGCTTTCAGTTGGACTGTTCACAAAATCATGTGCAACCAGATAGGCATGTATCTTCTCATACCAAGCACGTGGTGCTTGCTTTAAACCATATAATGCCTTCTTTAACCTGCACACCTGGTTTTCATGCCCTTTCTGCACAAAGCCTCAGGGCTGAAAAACATACACTTCTTCATGCACGTCACCATTCAGAAATGTTGTTCTAATGTCCAACTGATGTACATTCCAACCATGATGGGCTGCAAATGCACAAATGCTCCGAACAATAGTCATACGACATGTAGGTGCAAAGGTCTCATCAAAATCAATGCCTCTTTCCTGCGCATAACCCTTTGCAACAAGCCTAGCCTTATACCTGTCAACTGTACCATCAGGTTTACGCTTCAGCTTGTATACCCACTTAGTGCCAATGGCCTTCTTGCCAAGAGGCAAGTCACATAAAGACCATGTACCATTCTTCATTATAGCATCATATTCAGATTGCATGGCAGCCATCCAATTTTCTGAATTCTGTGCTTCATCAAAAGAAACAGGCTCATTCTCATCAAAGAGGCTAGACACAGCCATAGCATAGCAATCTGATGCAAAGGAGGCACTATGAGAGCCTGAATGAGTACAATATGACAAAGGTGCATCTAATTTGCTGTCATGCAAAGTCTACACCAGCCATTTTGGCATAGTTTTTGCCTTCTAAATATCAGCTCTCTCATCAACAAGTGCATCATGTAAATCTGCATCAGAAATAGAATGATCTGCATCATCATATGAAACCTGCAAAGGTTGAGAAGTTGCCTCATTAGGACCAGCACTAGACTGTCCACCTGTAAAAAGAGGCATCAAGGTATCATACATGTCTTTGGAGCTAACAGATGTCTCCTTAGTACATGAAAGCAATGGCTGAATAGCATCTTCCACAAAGACAACATCCCGGCTAACCAGAATGTGTTTAGTCTGTGGATGATACAGACGATAGCCTTCACTTTCAGAACTGTACCCAACAAAAATACATTTTACTGCCTTATCATGCAATTTTTTGCGATGTTGTTCAGGCACTAATGCATATGCCAAACAACCAAAAACACGCAGATGAGCAACAGATGGCTTGCGGTCATACCAAGCCTCATATGGAGTGATAGACTGCAGCGCTTTAGTGGGACACCTGTTAAGTACATATGCTGCACACATGACAACCTCAAGCCAGAAACTATGTGGTAAAGCCTGACTCTTGACCATACACCTCGCCATCTCCATGAGTGACCTGTTCTTCCGTTCAACAAATCCATTCTATTGAGGTGTATACGGCACTGTGCACTGGTGTTTTATCCCACGTTCAGCCAGAAATGCATTAAAATCAGAAGACATATATTCCCCCTCTCGATCAGAACGGAGGGTGCCCATTTTACATGCTGACAGATTTTCAGCCAAAACCAAAAACTGTTTAAAACACATGAACACTTCGGACTTTGCTTTGAGTGGATATTTTCATGCATGCCTGGAAAAATCATCAATGAAAGTCTCGAAGTAAAGGTAATTCCCAAAAGAGGGTGTTTGCATAGGACCACAGACATCACTATGTACAAGCTGCAATTTCTGCGTAGCCCAAACTGAACCATCTTTTGGAAAGGAGGAACGCTGCATTTTGCCCAAAATACAGCCTTCACATACATGTTTTCCAGGTGCCTCAAGCTTGGGCAAAGAAGACACCATATCAGATTTTTGCAGGCGTAGCAAACTAGCAAAATTCAGATGACCAAACCGTGCATGCCAAAGCTTTGCATTTGACATAGCCTGAGAATCATGAACTGCACATGCCGAATCATTCACAGATCTTTCATAGTCTATGAGCTTATATAGCCCACGACATAAAATGCCAGAAGCAATAATAACATCGCCATTTGACAGATCATGAACTGTACATCTGTCATCAACCAATTTCACAACCAAGCCAATCTTGGCTAATGCAGAAACTGATAACAGATTCTTCTTGATCCCTGGCACAAATAAAGCATCTAACAAGGTGAAAGAACTACCATCAGCAGTAGTCAGAATGATCTTACCAACTCCCATTACAGGATAAGAGGAGTTGTTGGCGCATGTGACAGTATTCTCTATAGGGGCAGGCTCGAGTGAAGAGAAGAAACTACGCTGTGAGGTAATATGTTTGGTCGCTCCACTGTCAAAGTACCAAACATCTGAGTCCACTGCAGACATGCACTGCTCATGACCCAACGCCCATTCTTCTTCCTGCACAAGATTAGTAGACTCTATTTTTGGTGTAGAGGCTTCTGCAACAACCATTCCAACCTCCTTTTTCTTTGCCTCTTTTGCAGCTATTTTTGGACAGTTCTTTATGATATGATCATTCCCTTTACAGTACTTGCAAAACAATTTCTGCTTTTCTGATTTCTTCTCATCTCTATCCTGGTTCTTCGAATGTGCAGCATTTGCATATTTCTGCTTACTAGTAGAAGAGCTCCATTTTCCTTTGACCTTCTGACTAGCCAGGAAAGCTTGATCTGCAACACGCATAATGGACCTGTTCTGCCTGGACTGATCTTCCTGCAACAGAACAGAGACTAACTCCTCAAATGATAAGGCATTTGGATTGCCTTTCATCATCAAGCGAAGAGTAGAAGCAAAACTCTGATATGAATCAGGAAGACCATTCAGAACGGTCTGCACAAGTGAGCTATCTGGTATAACCTCATCAGCAGAAATCAACTGTTCCCTCAAATCTTTGATCTTCGTTAGGAAACTGTCCATAGAATCACCTTCATTCATGTGCTCACTCTCCAACTGTTTTCGGAGGTAAGCAACACGAGCCTCATTCCTAGCTTGGTACAATGTGGTAAGTGTATCTCAAGCATCCCTAGCTTTTCTACAAGAGCGAATATGAGGAATAATGGCACGTTTGACAGACAAAGCTATCAATGCATGTGCCTGGGCATCTCTGCCATCCCAACAAATTTGCTCTGCAGTAGGTGCAACAAAAACAACAACACGAACAGGAATCTGCACAATATCATCTTCGACACTATCTTCATCAGCTCCAGCACCTGTATTTGTAGTACCTGTCGTTACAGGTGTAACATGACGTCTTTCAACACCCTGCACAATGTTCCACAATCCTTTTTGCAACCAAAACATGTCGCATCATATAAGCCCATAATGGGTAGTTGGTACCATCCAACTTATCCTCAACAGCCAACATACGGAATACATCACTGCTTTCAGCCATGGTCGGTGACTAAAATACCTTGATGCAGAAAATTGACTGTATCTCAAAAAGTTGAACAGAACTGCCGAGACAAGTTCTGCTAGACCTGTAGCAGACTTCGAGAGGGTTAAACTGGCGTACAGAAACTGGTATATACCTTTGGCACAAAAAGATGAAATAGCCTGCACAAGCGCTGCGATAGTGCGTTCGGAGGCCGAAACGAGCTCAGATCACGATTTCAGCACCACAGAGCGAAGCAGTTGTGATCTCGAAAACACGCTGAGTATGCTCACCAAAATTCGTGCGATTCTGAGACTGCAAACGGAGGAGTGTCGATGACACCCTAGATGAAGCGACGACCTGCTCTGATACCAATTGTTGGAGTTAGACGTCTACGGAAGCACACGAACAACACAAGGAAGAAGAAGAAGCTTGGAGCACAACACACAATACTGAATGTATTGTTGATATATTTAGGTAGTGATGTGTGTGAACACTCTAGGACCGCCGGGGCACTTTTTTCCCTCTTTAGGAGGTTTTTTTCCCCCGGCTTGTATATACGCCTATTGCCCTAATGGGCTACTTATCTTTGTACATTCTCTAGTAATACATTCAGTCTTGTGTGTTGTGCTCCAAGCTTCTTCTTCCTTGTGTTGTTCGCGTGCTTCCGCAGACGTCTATCTCCAACAATTGGTATCAGAGCAGGTCGTCGCTTCTTCTAGGGCGCCGTCGACACTCCTCCGTTTGCAGTCTCAGATTCGCACGAAATTTGGTGAGCATACTCAGGGTGTTTTCGAGATCAAAACTGCTTTGCTCTGTTGTGCCGAAATCACGATCTGAGCTCGTTTCGGCCTCCAAACGCACTATCGCAGTGCTTGTGTAGGCTATTTCGTCCTTTTGTGCCAAAGGTATATACCAATTTCTGTTCGCCAGTTTAAGCGTCTCGAAGTCTGCTACAGGTATAGCAGAACTCGTCTGGGGCAGTTCTGTTCAACTTTTTGAGATACAGTCAATTTTCTGCATCAAGGTATTTTAGTCACTGGCCATGGCTGAAAGCAGTGATGTATTTCGCATGTTGGCTGTTGAGGATAAGTTGGATGGTACCAACTACCCATTATGGGCTTATATGATGCGACATGTACTGGTTGCAAAAGGATTCTGGAACATTGTGCAGGGTGTTGAAAGACGTCCTGTTACACCTGTAACGACAGGTACTGCAAATACAGGTGTTGGAGCTGATGAAGATGGTGTCGAAGATGATATTCCGCAGATTCCTGTTCGTGCTGCTGTTTCTGTTGCACCTACTGCAGAGCAGATTCGTTGGGATGGCAGAGATGCCCAGGCACATGCATTGATAGCCTTGTCTGTCAAACGTGCCATTATTCCTCACATTCGCTCTTGCAGAACAGCAAAGGATGCTTGGGATACACTTACCACTTTGTACCAGGCTAGGAATGAGGCTCGTGTTGCTTACCTCCGAAAACAGTTGGAGAGTGAGCACATGAATGAAGGTGATTCTATGGATAGTTTTCTTACAAAGATCAAAGACCTGAAGGAACAATTGATTTCTGCTGATGAGGTTATACCAGATAGCTCACTTGTGCAGACCGTTCTGAATGGTCTTCCTGATTCATATCAGAGTTTTGCCTCTACTCTTCGGTTGATGATGAAAGGCAATCCGAATGCCTTGTCATTTGAGGAATTAGTCTCTGTTCTGTTGCAGGAAGATCAGTCCAGGCAGAACAGGTCCATTATGCGTGTTGCAGATCAAGCTTTCCTGGCTAGTCAGAAGGGCAAAGGAAAATGGAGCTCTTCTACTAGTAAGCAGAAATCTGCAAATGCTGCACAATCGAAGAACCGGGATAAAGATGAAAAGAAATCAGAAAAGCAGAAATTGATCTGCAAGCACTGTAAAGGAAATGATCATATTATAAAGAACTGTCCAAAACTGGCTGCTAAAGAGGCAAAGAAGAAAGAGGCTGGAATGGTTGTTGCAAAGGCCTCTACACCAAAAACAGAGTCTGCAAATCTTGTGCAGGAAGAAGAATGGGCGTTTACTACTGTCTGCAGTTTTGACCCATCTTCACATGATCAGTGCATGTCTGCAATAGACTCAGATGTTTGGTACTTTGACAGTGGGGCGACCAAACATATTACCTCGCAGCGTAGTTTCTTCTCTTCACTCGAGCCTGCCCCTACAGGGAATACTGTCACATGCGCCAATAACTCCTCTTATCCTGTTATGGGAGTTGGTAAGATCATTCTGACTACTGCTGATGGTAGTTCTTTCACTTTGTCAGATGCTTTATTTGTGCCAGGGATCAAAAAGAACCTATTATCAGTTTCTGCATTAGCCAAGATTGGCTTGGTTGTGAAATTCGTTGATGACAGGTGTACAGTTCATGATCTCTCAAATGGCGATGTGATTATTGCTTCTGGCATTTTATGTCGTGGGCTGTATAAGCTCATAGACTATGAAAGATCTGTGAATGACTCGGCATGTGCAGTTCATGATTCTCAGGCTATGTCAGATGCAAAGCTTTGGCATGCACGCTTTGGTCATCTGAATTTTGCTAGTTTGTTACGCCTGTAGAAATCTGAAATGGTGTCCTCTTTGCCCAAACTTGAGGCACCTGGAAAACATGTTTGTGAAGGCTGTATTTTGGGCAAAATGTAGCGTTCTTCCTTTCCAAAAGATGGTTCAGTTTGGGCTACGCAGAAATTGCAGCTTGTACATAGTGATGTCTGTGGTCCTATGCAGACACCCTCTTTTGGAAATTACCTTTACTTCGTGACTTTCATTGATGATTTTTCCAGGCATGCATGGGTATATCCACTCAAAGCAAAGTCCAAAGTGTTCATGTGCTTCAAACAGTTTTTGGTTTTAGCTGAAAATCTGTCAGCATGTAAAATGGGCACCCTCCGTTCTGATCGAGGGGGGGAATATATGTCTTCAGATTTTAATGCATTTCTGGTTGAACGTGGGATAAAACACCAGTGTACAGTGCCGTATACACCTCAACAGAATGGAGTTGCTGAACGAAAGAACAGGTCACTCATGGAGATGGCGAGGTGCATGGTCAAAAGTCAGGCTTTACCACATAGTTTCTGGCTTGAGGCTGTCATGTGTGCAGCATATGTACTAAACAGGTGTCCCACTAAAGCGTTGCAGTCTATCACTCCATATGAGGCTTGGCATGACCGCAAGCCATCTGTTGCTCATCTGCGTGTTTTTGGTTGTTTGGCATATGCATTAGTGCCTGAACAACATCGCAGAAAATTGGATGATAAGGCAGTAAAATGTGTTTTTGTTGGGTACAGTTCTGAAAGTAAAGGCTATCGTCTGTATCATCCACAGACTAAACGCATTCTGGTTAGCCGTGATGTTGTCTTTGTGGAAGATGCTATTCAGCCATTGCTTTCATGTACTAAGGAGACATTTGTTAGCTCCAAAGACATGTATGATACTTTGATGCCTCTTTTTACAGGTGGACAGGCTAGTGCTGGTCCTAATGAGGCAACTTCTCAGCCTTTGCAGGTTTCATATGATGATGCAGATCATTCCATTTCTGATGCAGATTTACATGATGCACTTGTTGATGAGAGAGCTGATATTGAGCAGGCAAAAACTATGCCAAAATGGCTGGTGCAGACTTTGCGTGACAACAAATTAGATGCACCTTTGTCATATCGTACTCGTTCAGGCTCTCATAGTGCCTCCTTTGCATCAGATTGCTATGCTATAGCTGCATCTAGTCTCTGTGATGAGAATGAGCCTGTTTCTTTTGATGAAGCACAAAATTCAGAAAATTGGATGGCTGCTATGCAATCTGAATATGATGCTATAATGAAGAATGGTACATGGTCTTTATGTGACTTGCCTCTTGGCAAGAAGGCCATTGGCACTAAGTGGGTATACAAGCTGAAGCGTAAACCTGATGGTACAGTTGACAGGTATAAGGCTAGGCTTGTTGCAAAGGGTTATGCACAGGAAAGAGGCATTGATTTTGATGAGACCTTTGCACCTATATGCCGTATGACTACTGTTCGCAGCATTTGTGCACTTGCAGCCCATCACGGTTGGAATGTACATCAATTGGACATTAAAATAGCATTTCTGAATGGTGACTTGCATGAAGAAGTGTATGTTTTTCAGCCCCGTGGCTTTGTGCAGAAAGGGCATGAAAACCAAGTTTGCAGGTTAAAGAAGGCATTATATGGTTTAAAGCAAGCACCACGTGCTTGGTATGAGAAGATACATGCCTATCTGATTGCACATGGTTTTGACAATAGTCCAACTGAAAGCACCTTATATGTTAAGCGTGCTAATGATGTGCTTCTGATCATTGTTGTCTATGTTGATGACATGCTGCTCACTGGTCCTATTGAGACACATATTGCTGATTTTAAGGCTGATTTGCATGCCTCATTTGAGATGTCTGATTTGGGGCATTTGCATCACTATTTGGGCATTCAGTTATGCACGTTGATGGTGGAATGGCTTTGTGTCAAACGAAATATATTGACACATTATTGCAGCGTTTTGGCCTTGAAGAGTGTAAGCCTATTGCCACTCCTATGGAGACAGGTTTACGATTGAGTCTTCATGATGCTGGAGATGCATTTGATGTTGTTCTCTATCAGCAGGCTGTTGGATGCTTGATTTACTTATGCATTACTCAGCCAGATATTCAGTTTGCTGTCTCATAGATGAGCAGGTTTATGCATTGCCCAGGAGTCACGCATTGGAAAGCGGTTAAGCTCATCTTTCGCTACTTGAGTGGTACTCGGCTACTTGGGTTGTTTTTTCCCAAGGGGGGATCACTACCGCCAGATTTGCATGCTTTTTCTGACTCAGATTTGGCTGGTTGCTATGACACTCGTGTGTCCACCAGTGGTTTTTGCTTCATGCTTGGTAGCTCATGTATATCTTGGTTGAGCAAGAAGCAGCCTACTGTGGCCACTTCCAGTTGTGAGGCTGAGTATAGGGCAGCTTTCACAGCGACTGTTCAGTGTGTGTGGCTCAGACGCCTTATGGCTGATTTGGGTGTTGGCCAGTCTTCTACCACCACCATCTTCACTGACAGTCAGAGCGCATTGGCAGTTGCGAGAAACCCTGTGTTCCATGCTCGCACTAAGCACATTGAGGTGCATTATCACTATGTTAGGGAGAGGTTCTCTGCTGGGGAGATCAGCTTGGCATATGTGCCCACGCAGGAGAACATTGCAGACCTTTTCACGAAGGCTCTGCCTAGGGAGAAGTTTGAAGCTTTCCGCAAAGCTTTGGGCTTACTTCCTTTTGTGGAGTGATTTCCACATAGCTTGGCACTTCCTTATACATGAGTGCCAGCTCCTTGTTCACCGCATCACTCCCAGGGGGGATTTGTTGATATATTTAGGTAGTGATGTGTGTGAACACTCTAGGACCGCCGGGGCACTTTTTTCCCTCTTTAGGAGGTTTTTTTCCCCGGGCTTGTATATACGCCTATTGCCCTAATGGGCTACTTATCTTTGTACATTCTCTAGTAATACATTCAGTCTTGTGTGTTGTGCTCCAAGCTTCTTCTTCTTCCTTGTGTTGTTCGCGTGCTTCCGCAGACGTCTATCTCCAACATGTATTACTAGAGAATGTACAAAGATAAGTAGCCCATTAGGGCAATAGGCGTATATACAAGCCGGGGGAAAAAAACCTCCTAAAGAGGGAAAAAAGTGCCCCGGCGGTCCTAGTGTGTTCACACACATCACTACCTAAATATATCAACATTACGCAGCCGTCTAGAGACACAGTTGAGAATCCCAGACACATGAGACACAATTGACATATGTAAAATATTTTATTGATACTAACCTTTCTTCTTGTTTTGTGACATTGTTCCAAACAAAAAGACAAAAAAAGAAAAAAATAAGAGAGAGAAAGAAAAGAAAAGAAAAAGAGAAGCGACAAGACCATGCGCTCAAAGAATCTCATCAGTGCATCATCAACAAGGACATTCATCAATGACGAAAGACAAGCCAATTGTCCATCACCTTGATGGGAGTACAACACGAAGAGATGCATATTGACCAACCTTTCACATTGGTAAGAATCCCCTACTTTGGCAACACTATAACAATGATAGATTAGGAAACCTCTTCGTCAGCATACCCTTGAGCATCAAGACCCAATCTTTGTGCCATACTTCTTACTATGCATTTCCCAAGTAAGCATGCCTAGGGCCACATTCTAAGGCCGTGCACAAGGCACATATTTTCTTCAACCCATGCACTTACACACTTACCATCATTCATCATGGGACATGAGTACTTAGCATTATAACTATGAAACCCATATTTGAAAGATCTAGTGGACTTCTTACAACATCAATACATAAGAAGCAACTCATAGACAACATATGATCAACATCAACATGGACAACCTCTTTTGAGCAACTAGCCATTCTTGGAAGCTCATAAATACGTGGTCGTGTTGGAATCCAAGGAAGTAGTACATACTAGGGGACTCAACCTCGCATAGGCTAGCAACACCATAATGAAGAACCAGACAACAAACCCCGCTACATTTGGAAGACCAACTGCTCTTGATGGACACTACCTCTCAAAGTACTACATGGAACACCCACTACAACAAGGGTCTGTCCGAGAAGACAGACTCGAGAGGGGGGGAGTGTTAGCACTCAAGGTCAGGAACGAGGTGCAAGAACATGTCATAGAAGTGGACACACAAGAAGAAGGAGCAAGTAGGGAGCTCCAAGAAGTACATGTCAAATTTTCATAATAAATCCCTATAAAAACAGTGATTTTGATCACTAAAACCCATTGTAAATATCATTTCACATTTTGTAACTCCATTTTGTTCAAGTTGAGGAGTCCTCAAGCTTGAGGAGTATTAGAAGCGTCTACCTACCAATTTTCATAATTTAGACTCCGTTTGAGCCCTCAAATAAGCCCCGGAACCTAATTTTTAACTAGGCCAGACACTAGGCCTGGACAAGGCCAAAACTAGTCAAAAAACTATAAAAAGAGCTAGAGAGCTCATTTTTTAGATTGGCTTGTTAGAGAGTTAGAGATTGAAGCTTTTGGAAGAGAGTTCTTGTGCAATTGAAGCTTTCCATTGTTCCTTTCTTTGATCTTGCCTAGCGTGTGTGTGTGTGTGTGTGTGCACATGCATGTATGTGCTTGTCACTCACATTTGTGCCTTCACATGCTCACCGTCTTCATATCAATCCTCACTGATTGACAAGTAAAGGAGGTGGTACTCACGCTTAAGCTACACTAAGCCTGTATATTTTGTGTTTCTACTAAGTCTGATATTTGAAGTAGTCAGTGTATTACTTTAGCGTAATGATCTTCACACTCTATTAGAGTTTCTTCATGTGTTGTTGAACCCCAACAATTGCCGAGGATATAAATAGTGTCATGCTTCCTTGAAAATCTTCTATAAACAAGTATAAACGTTTATACAAATATGGAACCCATACACCAAATATAACGAAAGTAAGACTTTAAGTATATTGTGTACTTAAAGTAAGCTATTTAGAGACTTATATAAGAGAGCTTTTAACTTGAGCTATGGAAGAAAATTATGAATGAATAAGCATGTAGAAATTATGGAGAAAAAAATCCAAAAATTTTCACAAAAGGAAAACTATGGAAGTTCCATAATAGTCCTACTACAAGTTGAGTTCCAATTTCTATATGATAGAAACAAATTGTAATTGAATTCCGAGAATGGTATTGAAGAAATGCTCATGGTATCTCAACATTTCTAATCGTGTATAAGAAGCTAAGGTGTTCCTATCCAAAATGATGAATGGATAAACCTTGAATCCAAATAGTTTACAATACTATTTGCATACTGAAGAAAACACCCTAAAGTATTATGTCAAATTTTTTTCAACAAATTTTAAGGTATGTTTAAGAGGAAATTCAAAGACATAAAGCTTTGGATAAGGTATGTTTAACTATGAGCTAAGTTAAAGGAAAAATGAACCTAAATCTTTCAAGGGTTACAAGCATACGTGAAGATAAAGTATGTTTGCTTCTTGGGCTTCTTTGCATCAAAAGGGAGTTTGGTGTCAATTCCTTTTTCACCTAGATATGCTTTGTAGTTTGATTTTGTTTTTGTTATCGAACAAGAGGTTGCTATCTATGTGTGTGTGCTCATTGTGCAACTATATTTTTGAGATCTACTTAGTTTCCCCTTACCTCTCTTTTCTTTTCTTAACGCAATCATTTTTTCTCATTTGGAAAGTCAGTGAAAAAGAAGAGACTTTGAGTTGATACTCTTAGATGAAGAGAAACATTATCAAGAAGGGCATGCAGTCATTTAGGAGCGTGACTCATTTTGGCCATATCTAATGCAATATTAAAAAATATGCATAGGCAACATGGTCATCACATTCTATAGGAAGTTAGATACTTCTCTACCATAAATTTGAGCGGATATTGTGATTTCTTTGATGCTAAGCTTCATTCCATCCTATTCCAATTTCAATGTATACATCACCATTGATATAATTGGTAAGACATCTCCCTTCAGTGTGGTTAGTTGTATGACACCATTGTGATACTAGGTTTTTTGGTGTCTTTTAGCAGCATAAAGGTTTGTTACAACTTGTTAAGCCTAGTTTCTATAAGTCCTTGAGTTCTATATGTTTCTATAAGTTCTATATGTTTTTGCGGGTTCTTATATCGCACACAATCTCTATTTTTTTAGTGGCTTTGCGGTCTGCCTATTTAGTTAGATAATTTGTTGCAACTATGATTTACTCAACATGTGAGCCTCTTATAGCGGTATTGTTTGGTCCAATGAAGTATAGAACCTATTTTGTAACTCCTCTACCTACCATCATAGGTCTTAAAGGCATCTTGTCGTGTACGAAGAGGTACTTCATGCATTGACAAACATCATATCTATTGACATATGATTTGGCATCCATGTGGAATACAAGCCACCATAGGTCTGCAAGTAAGATAATCTTTACTATGTGTACAAGGGAAAAGTTGATCATCTTTACTATGTGTACGAGGGAAAAGTTTCTTCCTCCTACACTTGCGTGTACCATCTCCAAAATTGGAAAGTATTCATAGTCATGAAAACAAAGATGCAAAAGAAATATTATTGAGTCTTTTATGTAGTGTTCTACAATAGCACAGTCTTTGCTTTTCTCTCTTAGGATTCTCTTGCATACTATATATAGTGATTCCTTTTGTAAGAGTCCTTTCCCTCATATAATCAATGATGGTTTGTGTTCGAGGACTATTAACTTCAGATGAACTCGCTTGTCTCACATGAATTCTAGTTTGTCAAGTCTAAGAGGAGTTTTTTGGCAAATGCTGTTGCAAGTTTTTGACTTAAATAGATATCAAACCATTTAGATTTAAGAAGATGCATCACATTGAGGCCCATATAATGAATACTCATCACCTCATTTATGCACAATGCTTGTTCTATCCATGGGAAATTGGAATGGTTTGAACTTTGAATGTACACCAAAATGGCACTGGGTGCCCATTTGGCTGAGACGTCAAAGTTAGTCCTCTACGTCTTAATGTCTTAAAACGTTATTATCCATGATTGGAGAGAGACTTAGCGATTTGACCTGATTGGATATCCAAATCAAGGGCGCTTATAAAGTCGTTCTCGACAATTTCGACACGTGTGAAAGAGAGCAAATAGTCTCAGAGACTTCCC